>VYZV01010846.1:109419-164613 GCA_013401275.1 Pandion haliaetus
GGGAAGGGAAAGGAAGGGAAGGGAAGGGAAGGGAAGGGAAAGAACACCTAGTCTGGTATTTTTTAAAGCAACAAAATAAGGGCTTTAACACTCTAACCTAAGAAGCTGTTTTATGCAGGTAATGTCATTTGGGCTCTGAAGATGTGGTCGCGTAGCACTAGTGATCTCCAAGGGAGTGCAAAGTGGTATGTGCATGCCATCTAAACAGCTGAACGTCTCCTCCTCTGGGTGATGGGGCAGAGCACAGAATCTGCTATTGCTACCAGTGCAGCTGGTATTTGTATAAACTAAAAGCGGGGACCCCTGAAAAAGAAGAATGTCTTGAACCTCAGCAGAATAGGAATACTGAAAAAAAATTAAATGACTAGTAGAATAAGCTAAAGCTGATTCACTGTTGAAATTATTCTGGTATTATGACAGAAAAAGTGTGAGCAACTAGAAAAGACAATTTAGGGCCCCTACTGGATCTTGTCCTGAGTTTATTTCCACGTGTCAAAGTTACCAGCTTATACATTTAGTGAAGCTTTTGAATTAAAAAACAATCAACATCTGTTTCTTCTTAAGGCTAAACAGTGTTCTCTACCAAGAAAGAAAAATAAGAGTATACTTTAAAGGATATGCGTCGGATATGTCTGAGGTTGGGCAAAACCGTAACATTTTCTATACTAGCGTCATTAAGGAGGAATATTTTTCTATTTTACATTAATATAATTTATTCTTTTAGAAGAATATTCCTTTTAGGGGAATATTCTATCATCTGGCATCCTCATTATGTCTTTTATAATAAAGGAAAAATTAAAACCGGGCATGTGTACATGAAGTTAGCCAATGGCTTTTGTTAGTCAATATAAACATCCAGAAGTCTGAAAATTTTTCAGTCTCCTAGATCTGAGAAAAGGGATGAGAATCTCCAGGAGAAATATTTTCCAGACTCCATAACTAAATCATCTTTCTTGGCTAGAGCTGTGGCTGTTACTTGCTGCTGTATATAAGGAAATGCACTGCTTCACTGGTACCAAGACTTGTTGTCGGAAACATAAATGCACAATTTATAAAATAAGGTAAAGCCAGAGGAGAGGGGCTGAGATAAATCAGCAGCCCCTCTCCTTCGGGAGCCTGATTTATGTCGGCAGCTGACAGCTCCTGCCTGTTGTGTCGAACCCGTTGCCTTGCTGGCTCTGCAAAACGCAGGATTTGTTCCCAGAAGGGCAGGACAGTGCCCTGACGGGTCAGAGGCCAGCTGTGCTGCGAGCCGTTAGGGTTAGGAACACACAGCCCTTATGCTGCCGGGGAAGAGCTGAAATCCCTCTTTTTCAGTGTGTACAAAGCATTTGCTCCTATTCTTCAGCAGTTATAAGATATTAACCAGAGTACCTATATTAAAAGAACTTGAAGGATAGCAACAATGTGATCTATCTAAGGTTCTGCATTCCACTATCTGTAGCTACTTTAAATTAGCAAGCATTTCGCCCCCATTTTCCTCTGTCACCGGTGATATACAGCCTTCAGCGCAGCGGTTGCTAATGGTGACTGCTGCAGATCAAGGCACCTCTAAGAGTGCTATCGCTGCTCTACTTGTTCGTCTGCTTCAGGGCCCACAGTTCACTAGCTCCTGGCTTTGAGGTTGCTGAAAGAAATATTTGCTTTTCTTCCGTTGTTCTACCAAGATTATTTTCTGGCTCTTCCAGACGATGATTGTGTCTTATGACGGAGCACAGCAAAATAAACCTGTGACTTCAAGCGACTGCAGAGCTGTCTGTATTCTTCCAGAGTGATTTAATAAGGGCTAGGAACTCAAAATAACATGCAAAACCCTCATTTTTGAGACATGGGAAAAGGCTGATGGTGTTGTCATGTATACAGAAAAACATTATGAAAGGTGGATGATCATTCAGCAGCACAAATCCCTTCCTGTGTTGGACTTAGTACACCCTCAGTTCTGTGTTTTTATTTTTTATAGTGGGTTTCTAAATGCTAGTGATGAAAAAAATTCTTTTTTCACTTTTTTTGCATTTATAGGACAGAATTCAAGATGTGCTTTCACTCAGCCTTCCCTTCTCTCACATACACAGAGACAGGCATACAGCACTCTGGGGTCTGAGGGAGGAGGCGTTCGGTGTTAATTAGATGTGTTATGTTTCACAGTATTGGCACAGCCTCAGAACCGGTACAGATGTGCTCTATTGACAGGAGAGATTTTTCTTCCTTTGCATCAAAGACATTTACACTGGGGTTTACAAAAGAATTTAAGAGGGTTAGGTGCCCAGATCCCATCGCAGCTTGGGTGGAATTAGGGGCCTTGCTGCCTCTGGTTCTGTTGCATAAAATGGTACAGGCATGAGTGCACTTCACCAGTGTCACCAGTCATAATGTGTCCCCGGGATTAATGACAGTGCTTGAAATAGTGGGCTGACCTCTTCCCAGTCCAGAGCCTTTTTGCTCCAGCGAGTTCTTCTGATGCACCCAGCCTGACACAAATCATCTGTAGTGCCTTTGCACTGCTTCTTTCAACTTATTTTTTCCAGTGTGCATGAGAGACAGGGAGATGAAAGGATTCACGAAGGGTGGGTGCCTGAGCTCAGGCCAGACCGAACATGGAGGGGCTCTGCAGGGCAGATCGGGGAAGGCTGGGGGAAAGCATGATTTCAGAACCAGGTAAATGAATATTTTATGAAGGCAGTGGTCTTTCCACTGCAGGGATACGGATTTCATAACACGTTAAGGTACAGTTCGCTCTCCATGCACTGGCAGGCTCCTGAATGAGAGAGCAACCCCCTTCACTGTGTTTAAGAAGATACAGGGAGACGTTTGAGAGAGAATGAAGAATGCTTTCAAACTGATACGGTCTGAAAGATGTGTCCAGTTGACAGTAATTTATGCACCTTCTGCATCAAATTGCTAAAAATGTAGTAAAGGAAAGGCAGAGGCAGGAGGCCAAAGTGTGGAGGGAATGCAATTAAGGGAGGTGAAGTGCTGTGTCTGTGGGGGTTGTACGATGCCCCTCTCTCCGCCAGAACCTTCATGCCAAGTTAATGTCCTCAGGCTCACGTTCAGCTACGGCAGAGCTGAACGATGCCTGTGGCATTCCACCAGCCTCCTGCAATTATAAGTACTGTGACTTCAGTGTGGCTTTGCAACTTCTTCACCTTTCATGTGCTCGCTTCTGCATGCACAGCACATGGCTTTCTATTGCTTTGCAGGTTGGAGTTCATTTGAAGAGCTGCCTGAAGGGCTCAGATCCCCAAACAGAGCCCAAAGTGACATTTTGCCCTTGTACAAACTTATTCTTAGCACAGCTTGTAATTATATCTGTATGTGCTTGTATATGTGTGTAAAACTGAAATACAAAAAGCCACTGTTTTCAGATGAAGTCACATCAGCCTGGCATGCCTGGCAGTGGGTGTCTGAGGTTAAATACCCCTTTCTAATTGCAGGGGCTAATTCCAGCAGGCAGGCAGCCTCGCTTACCCAGAAGGCTCCTGATCCTGCTTCTTATTGTCTCTCCCCAAATTAATGGGCTCCACCTAAATCACATTACAAACTGTCAAGCACACCCTGAGGATGGCAGGGACACGGGGACAGAGGTGGCACTCCCAACACCTGCGGGGAGGGACGGACCAGCCTGCTGTCCACAGAGATCCTGCAGAAGCCCAAAATGTTAGGTCTGACCCTAACAGTATCTTTAATTGGGCATCAACTCTGGTGCTGATGCATTGCAGAGCAGGCTGGTGGCCAAACACCTCCAAGAGCAGAGAACTGGTGTCTAAGTGACTCTCAGCCCAGTGGGAACCTGAAATGAGAATTTCCACAGCTCCACATCTGGACATCCTGGGTGGGATGTTGCTCTACGAGCACAGATCAATACCTACGCTACTGCTTCATACCTTTACTGCTCATGTGTACTAATTAAATGACTTGCCTTGAGTGCTGAGCCGGTCACAGTTTTGGCCGACTTTACTAAACCTTTCCCGTTTTTCACTGCTCTTCCAAAGGTCTTCTAGCCCAATGTGCAAAATGTCTCTATCAGGCCAGTCACGGTCTCTGGAACAGATTTTGTTACCTGGGCCAACCCACACCCTGACTGCTTATGCATTCTCTCTGCCACAAACTGTGTTTGCATTACAAAGTAGACTTTTCATTTGAAAATGTGTCATTTTCTATATCCACAGATGTAGAAGGTATATTTTCATGAATAATTCAAACCTACAATGAGGCTAGAGGGAATACACCTTAATAACGTGCATGAGCACAGAGCCCTGAAGCACCCTGAACTTCATATTTGGTATTAGAAAAGAAAAGCATCAACTATTTGACTTTGATTTGATATTAAGGGAACATTTTATTTGTTCAAATACTTAGGCAATTCAAAACTCGCAGAACCCAAAGCACCTCCCTGCACACAAGACTTTGAGCATAAGCCTCCCCAGGTGCACAGAGCTTACGCCGCACTGTCGCGCTGCTGAGAGGGATTTGTGCGGCTCGGCATCAGGAGTTAACGGCTGGATGCAGGAACAGCCCCTCTCCTTTACAGAGGTTGCTGGTTGTTCAGAAAGCCTCCTTTTGAAGAATATTTTGACCACTTAAACGTGTGCCGTGTCCAACGGGGTTGAAATTGCGCTTTTCCTGATGAATATTTCCAGAGCCACATTCTAATTGTTGTTTGCTTTCAAATCTAGAGGTCATCCTAGCTCCTTACGCTAAGCTGTAAGACTGAAACGTACCCACTTGCTCTGCCTGTTCGCAGATAGCCACACCACATACGCTGAGGACAGTCACGACCATCACGACTAGAGGAAAAACAAGGACATAACCCATCATGTAGAGAGAGCTTTTTCATTGATTACGAATACTTCCCATCACTTCCTAATACACTTGCCATTTGTGTTCTATGTTTTGTGCTATTTTTGAAACCTTTTTATGCTCTACATCATAGCAAATGCTTTGAAAGCTCAGTTATTATTGCAGAAACGTAGGTCTCAGCCCTGCCCTCCTAAATTTCTAATTTTGCAGCATCACAAGTTTTGCTAGAAGTTATGCATTTGCTCACCTCTTTCCTACATGCAAAATTTGCAAGATCCAGGACATAGTTTGGTAAAATTAGCTTACTGTTTCTGTGTAGGCATCCACTTAGCTGATCTGACAGGGCACTGAATGCAGGCTGCCCAATATCACATGGCTTTATTTGTGCTGACCACCAAGGCCTTCTCAGCAGGGTGCAGAAGACAGGCACAGGTTGCTCACGTTGTCTCATTTTGAACAAATTGTAAATACCATGGGCCAAAATTCAGGAGATGAAAACTGTATTGTTCTTTATTAGAATGTGTCTACCACATCTATTCTTTTTTATTTTATCTGCTTGCTACTCCCTGGGAGCATGAATTATAAAACATTTCAGCAATGCAGAAATATTCATTTTCTCCATAGCCGGAACATTGAAAGCAACCAGCAGAACAGTAGTAGTCATGCCTTCATGAGCATAATAAATCACCATGTAAGCAGCTATCTAACCAGAAGCTTTGAGAATACCTTTAAGTTTTGACATTAAATTTAATCACGTCTTATCCAGAGTAATACCTAGAAGATCAGATTTACATAACATGAAAATCAGTCATTACTCAAAATTGTGTATGAATGCTTGAATCAGAAATCACTTGCTTCCCTAGACACAGTAGCTGACCGTGTATTTACACAGTTAAATCGGATTTCTCACCCTTCTTGTTGAACTGAAGAAATGTACTGTTAAGTATTTGTTTAGATACTTATAAACATACCTAAAACTGTGTACACAGACATCCCATGGAAAATATGCCAGCCTCACTCTGCTTCTTCCTTTGTGCCGGTCATGTTTTCCCACCTCTTATTTCTCAGCTTAATCTAAAATTGTAATCTTGTAGGGAGGTGACTACCTTTAACACCTACTGCCTCTAGCACAGTACTCCTCACATATTTTGGGTCTTTAGGACTATGGTAGCACAAACATTTAAAGAACAAGACCTAGTAAGACAATTAAGAGTGCTAGGAAATCCCCCCCACCCCCAAAGATAACTACAGCAAGAAGTAGAAGGGTTTGGCTTTCCCTAGCTGGTCTGACCTTAAAGAAAAGAGCTTTTGAGGGGAGAAGTATATTTAGTCAGCTCTGCCCAGCACTCTTTGGCTGAGAAAGGTCTTTCCAGTGGCCTTGGAGAAGCAGCTGGTCCCTGGGAAGAACAAGCTCAGGACAACCAGCCTTGAATCGCTGAGCACACTTGCAGTTTGTTAAGGTGAGGTTCAGTGGAGCTCTTTCATATCGCTCAAGGAGAATGACATCTTTGGAAAACTACATTAGGAACCTAAATAAGTGTGTGATCTTCAAGGTTGCAGGTTACCTGCCACTCAGATTAAATTTAGGTGGTGTTAGACAGGCCTCGCCATGGCTGAAAATCAAATTTTGGCTCATAGATGTCATTTAGGGAACTGAAAGGAGGCTCTATGACTTAGAAATGTTGTCCACTCTTCCTTAACTGTGGTTTATGCAGCTTTTTCCAGGAACCCACAAAAATGAAAGCTTCTCATAATCAGAAGTGTAGTTATTTTCTGTTTGCAAGTGCTCTGGGCTTTTTTTTAAAAAAAAAAACAACCTTTTTTCCTTGCACCCATCCACAGCATCAGATTGAAATCCACCATCACTGGGCAGCAACTCCAAAATCTGCAACGCACCATGACCACGTAACAGGTCCACACCTAGCTGGCTTCCCTCTGTGTGGAGCACACAGGGTCTGAGAGTGGGGACAGCCCCTTCTCCAGCTGCTTCTTCACGGTGGGCTGGCTGATGGGAACGGAGCGCACTGGGAAGCAAGGGGAGCTCAGACTACTCCATCACTTTGCCTCTATGTTTCTTGACTGTAGCCAGTATGGAGCAAGGGAATATAGCAAGCAAGCTTTCTCAATCCAGCTAGCAAACCTCCAGAAACTTCCTCTACCTACCCACTGTCTTTTCCTAGTGCAACATACGCAAACTGAGGCTTTAGAGAACATGCATGTGTAAGAGCTCCTTTAAGGAGGTATACATGCTACTTCTCTGGCTCCCTGGGCTGCAGTAGCAATTAGGTAATACTAGGTTACATTGCTTATCTCCCAGCTGAGGGAAGGAGCTACAGAAGCCAGATATCAATTACATGCAGGGATTAAGGATGTGACCCCAAATGAACCCCATTCATTTTCTCAGCAGCTCAAATGTCATCAGTCTTAAAAATCAATACGTAACACTGAATTATGAATAGTTTTCAGATGAAAAGTTTGAGATATATTGATGTGGCTCCTGAGCAGTTGGTACCACAATATTAATGTGAGCTATGAATCTAATCAGAGCTACACACACAGCAGAAAATTGACAAAGGTTAGAGTCTTGCCTACTGCCTTTCAGAAAGAATTGGGTGATATGCTTTAAATTTCAGATTTGACGTTCTCTACGTAGGTTAAAATTGCAATTACAAAATAAACTAGTAAATCCAAAGCTGAGAAGCTGTGTGCCCTTTTCTCATCCACAAGGACAAAGCATTTATATGACTAAATTTGATTTTTCTTTTCTCTTGATGATCTCCATGTCCTTCCATCAATTGAAGTAACTTTTGGTTTTCATCTCTCTATTCAGACTTCTATGTGGTCCCCAAATATATTTTCTTTTTCTTTCCATCCTAAGTGCACTTACACTTTCCAAATCTTTCAATATCTCTATCTTGACCACATGTATGTATAGCCCCTCTGTTAAAGAATACATATCATGCCTCTCCACCCCCTTCTAATACAGGAGAGGAGCTTCTTGTTTAAAACACTTTATAACAGAGAAGTAAATGACAAGTAATGGTTGTACTCGGTCCTTTCAGTTGCTGGTGGACAGTGGGAGAGGCTTTTCCTGGGAGGCACAATTACTGGCACAACATAGCACGAGTCCTACCAGCTGTGGCGTGGCCCTGCTGCCTTGCGAGAACAAAGATGTAAGCACGCACTGTACATGCCCCAGCCCATGAATACCTTAGGTTGTTACAGCAAACGGGATAGGAGGAAATTTGATTATAAATAGAGACTTGTTTTCTTACCATTGCCCACAATAAACATATTTGTAATTCAGTGGTGTAAGAAGCATAGATGTCCAAGAAAAGCCTGTTTGTATCTCAGGCATGGTGGACAAGGGGTGAAATTCAGCCCCGCGTTGAACACATTGGAGTCAATGGAGATTCTTCTTCTTTGCGCTATTATTTAAGGCCAGTTGCCTTGTCTTTACCTCCAGATTACTGCTGTGGAGCAGCCGGTGGTGGGTGCGCTGTCGGCTCGACGGCCGTGCTGGTGCTGCTTTGCCCAACGCAGCCCAGCAGGCAGCACCCACTGCAGCAGGGAGGGACACTTCTGGGACCCCCAGATGTCATCTTTCCATGTAGTACCCCCACCTCGCAAGGGCTCACCCACCTCTGAGGACAGTTTGACCCAGGAGCCGTGAAGGATCACCTGGAGGTTCATGCACATGAATGGGAAGTCCTGTTTTCTGCAATCGCCCAGTGCCTTTGCAGGGCTTATTTGATTGGAGCCAGGCTCTGTTTGTGCCCTGCAGGGAACAGAAGGGTAAAAAGTCCCAAATCTGGATCAAACTGTCATCTATGCTGCTTTCTGTGCCAAAGCTCCCTCTGCTCTGGCTGCTTCATCCCAGGAGCTGAGCTCTGTCAGATCTACAAATCACCCTGCAGGCAGCGTAGGGATGTCCTGCCTTTGCTCACAGGAATACCCAGATGGGCTCACACCCAAATCATGTCTAAAGTCCCTGCAGGCCTACTGTTGGAGCTCTTTCCCCATGCTCCTTCACAGTGGAGGCACTGCATCCTTCTGAATGGATGTGGTACCCGCTGATACCCCGTTTGCAATCCACGGTTATTGTCACTGTGACAGTGCTCTGTGGCACCCCGTGCAATTTAGCCTGATCCTATTTTGCATCACGCAGACACTCTGCCTCCTTCGTTACCTGTCCACTTACTGGAATCCCGGACACTCAGGTGTCTAGGTGCCATCAGAGAAGACAAGCCAACACGTTCAGAGTTTGTTGTTTCCTGTTTGAAACACCAATCTCAACTTTACTGGAGCCAATAAGGTTTCTCTTTGGGTTTTTTTTCTTTATTTATTTCCCTGCAGCAGAACAGTGCTGGTTTGGGCTGGGATAGAGTTAATTTTCTTCATAGCAGCTCATATGGGACATTTTTGGGGGTTGCAAACAAAACAGTGTTGATAACACACCCCTGTTTTAGCTGTTGCTGAGCAGTGCTCACACAGAGCCAAGGGCTTTTCTGCTTCTCAGCCTACCCCACCAGCGAGCAGGCTGGGGGGGGCACAAGGAGTCGGGAGGGGACAGAGCCGGGACAGCTGACCCCAACTGACCCAAGGGATATTCCAGACCATAGGACGTCATGCTCAGCATAGAAAGCTGGGGGAAGAAGGAGGAAGAGGGACATTGGGATTGATGGCGTTTGTCTTCCCAAGTCGCCATTACACGCGCTGGAGCCCTGCTGTCCTGGAGATGGCCGAACACCTGCCTGCCCATGGGAAGTGGGGAATGAATTCCTTGGTTTGCTTTGCTTGTGTGTGCAGCTTTTGCTTTACCTATTAAACTGTCTTTATCTCAGCCCATGAGTTTTCTCACTTTCACCCTTCTGATTCTCTCCCCCATCCCATCACGGCAGGAGTGAGCAAGCAGCTGTGTGGGGCTTGGTTGCCAGCTGGGGTTAAACCATGACAAGAACACAGTAGATGTCAGCATGTGCAATACCCACTTTCATGGGCGTGGAATCACAAAAGGCCATAACTCTGGGGTTTCAGGTTCACAGACAGTGCACCTGAGAATTCATAGATGGCAGCAGCTTGGGAGAGTGGGGAACTGCAGACATCTACATTACAAGTCACTGCTGAGATGGAATTATTTTAACGAGGTAGAAACACAGCTTTTAAAGTCCAAAAGCAAATGTTAATATCTCCAGAGAGAATACAGGGGAAAAATTAAACAGTGACGTTGTGAGTACAGTTGTGCATCTGCTTTGTTCCCCAGTTTATGTTTACCTGAAGTATGATAAAATATTTGAAAAATCTTGCCTTTGAAAATCAGAGCCTTACATGACGTTCCCCAAGCCAAGCAATGTGAAATGATCTTCAGCACTCAGACATGCAGCTTTGGTGGGGTTATTACTGAGTTCACAACACAGATGGGCAGTCTTGTTATATAGAACAAATGGGAATTGTCTTTATTACAGTATTTAATTGGCCATCCCGAGATAATATGAGTTAGGGCAGGGCATGTTCCTCCATAATAAATATTGACACTGGAGAATGAGTGCTAAGTTTTCTAAGAGCTTTCCTTTTGTCTGGGGACCAAACCCTCTTGGTGGAACATGCTCTACTCTCATCTACCTCTTCAAAGGGAGCACCTTCCCCTGCTCTCTGTCTTCCCCTCACATGCTTTCATCAGTGTTCGATATCATTGACCACCAATTCTGCACAATGCAGAGCGCAGAAGACATCAGAACTGCAAATAAGCAATGTATCAGCATACCAAAGAAGGAAGAGCTTTCACCCAGTTCCCTACAACACTGTTGTTTTCTGAGCCTTCTCTTCCTTAACCGGCTGAGCCGGCATGGGGGAGCCCACTGCTCACAACCCAGCCCACGCTGTGCTCCAACCCTGTGTGTCCTGAGCCTCAAATCACTCCTTCCTCCACAGACAAGCTGCTTTTACCGGGAGAACAAGAGTGCCCCATGCCTCCTGTCAGGGCAACACGGAGGTCTAGGCAGTCGCATGGGAAGCAGGAGGAGTTTTTGATGCTCCCGAGGGAGAGGAGGGAGCTTAACCCACGCACTTCAGGAGGGAGGCAGGCTGCCCTGCACCATCCAACCCTGGTGGTTCCTGGCAGAGGAGCAGTTCCTGGGACTGTCCTTTTTAAAGAAAAAAAGCCAAGTGCTCGGTGAAGCTGGCACTGCCAGCACTAGGCAGCAGCTGCATTCTGGCATCGCATTTTTGGACTTCTGTGCCTGCAGCTCCCTTGCAGCCCTGAGCTGAGTGCCGTGACTGGGGTTTGTGGTTCCTCTCACACAGCTGCACCCTCTGAGCAACTCGGGATCGTCTTCTCAGGTGTACCTGCGCTTTGTTGTACATGTCCTTGGCTGAAGGATTATACATAGAGGCAAGAGGGAGCCACTGTCTCAGGGAAATATTGCTGCTCATTGCCTGCTACTGCTGAATACTGGAGTGCAGCCCGGCAGAATTAACCTACAAGATCACAAATTATGCACATTGCAGCTAGGAGTATAATTGCACTACTATTATGTACCCAATTTCTGTAAAATACCGTTATTTTACTATTTAGAAATGCGCCCTTAGCAGCAGCTATAAATATACTTGCATTCCACAGAGGGTTAATTAAACATCAATGAAAGCATTTATTGAATAACTTATTAATTGACTAACTACCATGTTATATGAGAAATTGTTTAGAGATGTGAAATTATATCTTAGAGTTGTGCAGTTACAGCTGATGAAACTGTAATTTTACATGGTACGTTGAGAAGAAGCAATCATACACTTTTTTTAAGCCCTCTGATTTTTAAGCCCTCCTACCCTATGAAACATCAAGATTTGTTTAGATCATATTTTAAAATATAGGTGACAAATTAAAATGCTCCATAAGCATTTTCCAGGTTACTTTTTGAAGCAGCAGAGGTGAAGCAGGAGGTGCAGTTTCTTGATCTCTGTAGCGTTAAAGCACTTTACCCGCTGTTGTGGGGGTAGTGTTTGGTATGCACAATGCACTAAGGAACAAATGACAAAGAGGAATCTCTAGCAGCAGGACTCATAAATCGTGTTCCCAAACCACTCCTCTCGGTGACATCCTCGCAATCAAGCTGGCCCTTCTTTCCTTGCGGAGGTGGGAAGCTTCCTCAGGGTTGCACGGCTTTTGGCTCCCAGCCTCTCCCTCCCCTCCTCTCATCTCAGCATCACTCCAACGTGCCTGCCCTTTCCTACCCTCATCTCTCCTGCCTTTCACCTTCTCTCTTTTTTCCCCTGCCATACCACTCTCCTAACCAAACTTAACTGGTCAATGGTGATGATAAAAGTTAAAGCAGCAGAAAAAAATACCACCACCCCTGCCAAAGGAGTTGGCAGGTAGCTGAGCCGGATACTATCTGCTCCTGCTATTCTCCCCGCTTCATTTGGCAGGCCTGTATTTTCAGATGTCAGATGTATAACCCATAGGCTATTTATGAAAAGAAACACAAAAGCAATAAAATCGGTGAATACTGCAATTCAACAGCCATGGGGGTAATTACATCTGTAGGGTTAGACCTTTTCCTTTCCACCTCCAAGCACAGAATCACTCTGCTCTTGGTGCTGGTCCAGGTTTCTAGAGTTTATTTTGAAAGCATTACTGGGAGTTATCTCGTTTAAACGTTGCTGCTTATCAGCTGCCACGCTTTTAATGGTGAGGGATGTCCACAGGAATTAACACCATTTGCACAGAAGAAGCGTGGGCACCGCGTTTGCCTCTTGCCAAGCTGCACCAGATTGCATGTGAGCGGTGACGTTCTCCAGACACACACACATACACAAGCTCTCCTCCCTATAAAAGATGTCAGTACCTCTCTGCAAAACTCAAACCAGCGCATTTTGCTTTCCTCTGCCTTGGGATTCCGCCCCTGCCCCTCCCAATAGCATCAAGACAAACAATAAAATGACCTTTATAATGAGAAAAAAATGACAGGCAATTAGTATCCTAGAAGGGAAAATATGATGCTATTACTGTTTCTTTCTTGTTATGCTTAATAGATTAACTATGCCTGTAATTTAGTAAAAGGCTGTTTGTGGAGGGCATGTGACAGGGAACAGATGCAGTGAATACTGTTTTTAAAGTCTCTTCTTTATTCAGTTACTGAGACTGAGACTCTGAAAAAGATTTCCCCGCAGCCCTCCATGGGTTTGATTACTGCATTTGGGTATTTTCACATACTTTAGGCTGTAGTCACACTATCATGGAGATTTTGGTGAAAATCCCCCTTTTTATTAGACTTTTTCCATTACTTAATATGAAGGACCCTTTTCCTGTAATGCTTTGTCACAAACTGGGGGCAGAGATAGATTTCCTCATGTTTGGCTTGCACTCTGTGAGTGCCTCCAGAATATTTGAAAACTGAATTTAGGTAAGTGAGCATCAAAACCCCCAACTTTTATTGAAACCTTGGCGCCTTTGAGATCAATGGAAATCCCCTTTTCTAGCCGGGCCAAGGTTTTGTCCTTAGATCTTTTTGGCTATTGGAAAATATGATGTTGGCTGTCAGCAGCTCTGGGTTTTTCAACAGTACTTCCTGCAGTGTGTATTTTATTTTATGAAGATTTGTGCCTCTCTGATCCCGTGGTACCTATTTCCATTGCAGCAGAACAACTCTCACTCAAGCAGCCCATCGAGAGGCTTCATCCCCTGCCTGGTTCCCCCCAAAATTAAAGGGAGGAAGGTATCGGGATGCCTCTGGCTAGATGTGAGAGCTGTTCGGTGGGAAAGAACGTTTCGGTGTGGGAAGTACTGAGAGCCCCTGATGAGTAACTTGATCTTCTTCACACCAGAGCAGGAGAGGAGGAAGGGAATCAGTAGGACTGCGAGTAAGTGCCATTGGTTTAAGCAGTCATTACATGCTACTTGAGCACTGTGAGAAGGAACGTGTGTCTGTTTTCCATGCACACATGCAGAATTGCTTGTGAGGGTCCCCACGCGGCCGTGGCTTTGCTTGCACAGCGCGGTGGTCAGTGAGCAGGACCCCGGTATTCCATTCCTGTGCTGAGCAGCACCCTTGGGAGCTGGCTGGGAAAGCGAAAACTCATCTGAGCTACTTTCTCCTGATCCCGTTTCAGCTTTACGATCCGTGGGTGACGGAGCCTGGCAGCAGTGTTGCAGCAGCTGTGACAAGCAATTTAGATAAATGAACAATAACTCCTTTTCCCTTTGGATGCTTTGTCAGATGGGTCCTGGTCCAAAACAGGCCCTCTTCAATGGTCTCAGAGAGCCAGGGACCTCGGGGGGGGGGACCTGGGGATTGCCCGGGGGGACCCGGGAGTCACAGCCCACCCACCTGCCACAAGCACGGCTGCCATCCAGAGCTAGGATGCAGCGTTCGTGCCTATGGCTGACCCGGCATCACCCAGCTAACAGGGGTACAAGCAGCAGGGGCGGTGTCGAGCCCCTCGGTGTTTGGCAGGAAAGGGAGAGTTGTCTTCTTCATCTCTTCCCAGGCAGGGAGGGAAATCAAGAGGCACAAGGAGCCTGAGAAACGAGCCCTTTAGCTGCACCGTAGGGGCTAAAAGCTTTTGTATCCTCCTAATCCAAAGGAGCGGTGAAACTGGAGACTCCCAGGTGTGGAAGCCAGGTAGCAATGGCATGGTATAGCTGCTTGGCCCCTGGGGATTCTGTCCTTCTTGTCAGGGGACTGGAAGGTGAGAGGCTGACTGCTCTCCAGCTCCAGCTTTTGTTCCTCCTGGGTGTTGTCAACTGGGGGTCTGATGGCGGGCTCTCTCCTCCACCCTGAGCTGAGGAAAGCCAAGCTCCCAACTAAACCAGCCAGAACAGAGCACCTGCCTGCAAAAAGGTGTGGCTTGGGTTTCTTCCACCTCTCTTCCCCCTCATCTCCTGCCTTCCAGCACCATCTTTTCAAGCCCTCTTCCAGTAAGGCTCGCCAGCATGAGCACACCTAGGGTGGACATAGCTCAGCCCAATATGGGGCTCGTCTAGATCCCCTCAGGAGCAAGGCCAGTACAGCAGTCCTTGAAGACCTTCCACCGACCTATTTTCTTGCCAGTACAGCTCTCCTGAGATGGACAACCTGCTGGCCTGGGCCCTGGCTGTTTCCAGCCCATTGGGGATTTCCCACCTCTGGTCTGTGGGGTCTATGGCACCGCCTGATGCAGCATTGCTGTTCTCCCCTGACCAGAGCTTCTGCACTTGGTGCTTCCTCCCAAGTTCTTCCTGCTCTCAGCAGGTACTTGGTTCTCGCAGAAAATTGGGAGAAGGGAAAAAATAATTGCCTTTGCCTTTTCTTAAAGGTGCTGTTTGACAGGACTGTGATACAGCTGTCTGTCTCTCTTGAGAACTGGAAAGAGGAATCGTCATTTGGGGATCTCTGTTGTGCTTAAGTCTTGCAGTAACCTCTTCTGTTGTGCTGGGATCTTCTTCTGAAAATGAAGCTGATTGTTTCAGGCAGCGAAGTTTGCTAGTCTCAGAACAGAACAGGTTAAGAAGGATCAAGGCTTTAATATCAGACAAAAAGGCAGGAAAGGGGCAGAAGGATGTGGCACCTGCAGGGCATCTCCCATCCCTTTGAGCTTGACGTGGGACTGAGGGACGCAGTAAATAGCACAGCTCTGTCTTTCAGTCCTATGTTGTATCATTTGAAGGACCGTAAGACCAGCAGCTGCAGGTTCTGAGGTGTGCAGTTAGCAGCAGCGTGCATCCTGAGGTGTGCAGGTAGCAGCGTGCACCTCACTCTTGTAAGCACTTCGTTAGCTTGGGCTCTGCACCGGAGCCTCCAGAGAAATTCCAGGTGTGAGGGGAAGAAGGCAAGAGGCAGGAGGTGAAATCAGGTTTGGGGAGAGGTGGGGAAGGGTTGAGGGGACAGCAGCGGGAGTTTGGCAGTGCCAGGGAAAGGTGGAGAGGAGTAAGGAGCCCAGGAGAGCTTTCCCTGCGCTTCGGCGTGCTGAACTAAGCACGCCACAGTCTATGCTGGTGGGGTAATGCCAGTTCATTTACAAGATCTGCTGACTGGAGGATTCTGCATGTATGTATATATATATATACACACACACGCACACACACACACACACATATATATAGCTTTTGGCTTCTGGGGTATTTTTCCCAAATAGCTG
Organism: Pandion haliaetus; assembly: GCA_013401275.1. Classification (NCBI taxonomy): domain Eukaryota; kingdom Metazoa; phylum Chordata; class Aves; order Accipitriformes; family Pandionidae; genus Pandion; species Pandion haliaetus. The sequence continues at coordinate 125,335 of VYZV01010846.1, forward strand.
AACAGACAGAAAAGCCCTAACAACAAAGAGGTATTTACACATTCAGATGTGCCCACTGATGGTTTCCTAATCATAATCTGGCATTCTGCACATTTGTGTGATATTTATGGACAGAGATTAGTGACATTTTGGGAAAAGGGAGCTACTAGAGCAGGAAGAATAACCACAAAAGGGGAAAACATTACGGGGGGAGGGGGAGGGAATAGAAGGAAAATGCACCCTGTATTACTACAGTAGCTAACAACTTTATCACACATGCTGGTAAAAAGAGTTTAAAAAAAGCAAAGCAGCCCTACTGCCAGTGATCGAACCCCCTGGTTTGGCTGGGATGGGGCTGGAATACAAGACTGAAAATAGCAAGAAGCTGTTTTGTCCCAGACCTCTGTCTTGCCATCGTGCCCTGTGCCAGGTCATGCCACGTCACCCAGCAGAAGGAGCATGTCCTTGCCACATCCTTCCTCTCTGGTTGCCCCTTCTTACCCCTTCATCTGCATTACCTTCTCCAATGAGCAGGTAATACTTGGTCTTCCTTCCAGGAATTCCTTTCATCCCAGCTCAGGAAAAGAAGCATACATCCTTAAGTAAAGAGATAATGTATTCAAATAATATTGGTACGTTTTAAAAGAAAATTCCAGATGCTAGTCTCCTCCTCCTGTCCATGTGTTATCTACACCCTGCATGAATCACACACAGCACAAAAGGGCCCCATCTGATTTTCCTCGGCTCTGTCATAATAGAAGATTAATGACAGTGAAAAACATAAACGTAAAAATCCTGCTAGCTAATGTCATTTAAGTATTTAGCTCAGAAAAATAGCAATGTACCTTTCCAAGCAAATGCAAGTGAGCTTGATTAAAAAATCCTGCAGAAGGCTGGTGTATTTGTTCAGGCCAATGAAATTCAAAGTATTGCCATAATACCTGCCTTATAAAAATGCATGTATTTCTTCAGCTGTGTGTATTTAAACCTTTTAGCAGTTCTAATGAGCTTTCAGAATGAAGCTACTACAGCAATCAGCTTCTGTGTAACAAGCAACATTTAAATATTAAAAACGTAAATTAGCTAAGCTGGTTAATTACAATTTTCCAAATATTGCAGAAGTGCAAGTAAGACTATTAACTGCTTTGAAATTCAGATATCAGTTCCTCCCACTCAGGGAACATCTAGTTCAGTAGCGAAGATGAAGTTACAGAACAGTCTCCTGAGCTAGCCAAAACAATATCTGCTTACCAGAATGAAAAGCCCTGCATTTCGGATGCCATTCAGACATGTTAAAACTACACAAAAGGCTTTGAGAAAGCTTTTTTTTTTTTTTTCCCCCCAGATCAGAGTGTGCCAGTTTGTGGAAATAAAAATGTCTTCCAGGAAACATCATTTCTGGTGAAACACATGCAGATTTCTACCAGAAAACCTGGCTGGTTTCTTCTGGCTCCCTGTGCCCATGCCTAAGGGTGCTCTGATGTGGGGTGCTGTGGCCGGCTGGGTCCCACCTCCACAGCCTCCCGTGCCCGTGAGGACTTTTTCCCTCACTGAGCACAAGAAGAAGCATTTGTGTCAGGATTATCCACAGCCAATGTGCAGCAGGCAGCATTTGCGCTGTGGTTGCTTCTGTCTCAACTTCTTCATAAAAGTGACCCTGGCAGCAAACGTAGTATCAGCAGAGTATTCACAAAAGCCAACTGATGAGGAAAATCTCTCCATTTTCTCTCAGAGAGCGCAGGTGATCGTAGGCTGGCACTCAAACCCATCCTGTGAACTCATTTTCTTTAGTAGAAAAAAAGTAGCCAGAATCCTTTTCAAAGCCACCCACTAGGAATGTCCCCAAAGTCCCAGCCTGGCCCTTAGGCCCCCTCTGCTCTGCGTGTAGCAGGCAGCCACTGCACACACCTCCATTTACTGAAAGGGGTGCAGGCACAGAGGAAATGGCCTGGCAGGAAGATGACAAATGATTCCAAAGTGATGTATGTGCACATCTCTGGGTGTATCATCTGCCTGTGCTGCTTCGCGCTGGAGAGCAAAGAAGGGGCACAGAAAATTCCTCCTCCTCACTCTTCACTGGGACTGACAGAAACCACAAGGAAGTCATCCCTCTTGAAAGAGCTCTGAATGTTTTTAGTTTCAATACTGTGGAAAAATGCATATTATTTTCTCATTTTTTTACTTTATAAATTGCTGCAATTCAAAAGCTTAGAAGAGAGAATGTCTCACAAAAGTGAGGAAAATGTCTGTTTCATTACTTTACACTTCTTCACAGGAGTAAATGGGTGGGTTTTGCAGATGCTCAAGGAACTGTTTTCACTGCTAGCTCTGCAGTGGTTATGTGAGCATCGATGTTTCTAAGGCATCTCAAGATTTTGCATGTTGCCATTGCTTCCTTTTAAGGAATCTGCCATTTTCCATCCTTCTCTGACCCACCATGGTTTTGGCTAAAATCCCAGCTAGGCCATTCAGCTCTAAGGTGGAAATGAAGCTCCAGGCTATTTCTGGAAGACTTAATGTATTAGAAGCTATCAACACTTGGTGGTATCTTTTCACTTGTAAACGCCTTATTGGCTTAATTTGGAGTTAACTCCAGGCAAACATCTCTCAGAAGTGAGTGAGAAAATCAAAAGGTTTGCTCAACTGACTTTCAACTGCTTAATAAGAATTGAACTGAATAATGCTTGTGTCACTCAAGCATATTGTAGACTAGGACAATTGTTACCGTTAACATCTAAAAACACGTAATACTTCAGAACAGCCACCAGAATAGCTGCTTTATACTAGCCTGAGTAATCTTTCATCTGAATTAATAGCAAGTTAGTAATTGCAATGATAATCTCTTACTTCTATTAGCTTAGTGTCTGCGGGTTCCCAGTCTTGGAAGACCCCCTTGTTCTTGGCATTGCACATAGTGTAAGAGACTTCTTCCTAATAAAGGCTATGAACTCTTTGGGACTGGGACAAGCAAAGGAATTAGTACTGTCTCCTTTTCACAGATGGGAAAATGATACTTGATGGTACGAGACCATTTTAACCAGAAAGCCTGTGTCAGACCTGGAGGCAACCCAGTTCTCTTGAATCTTACTGTCTTAAACATCCCTCATCTCCACACCTCTGCTAGACTTTACCTTGCTAATATATGGAAATGAACATATATATGAAATGCTATTAAATGTTTATTTTGCCTTAACAATGTTTTTGTCCTGATATGTTTTTTGTTGTTGTTCTTGGGCACTTGAGAAAAGAACATGCTGATTGTAAAATACTACTGTTGAGACACTGGATCAGCTTTAATTTCACGGCATTTAGAATAAGGTTGTTCTAACCAGTAGAAGAAAATTTAGTGTCTCAGCTGCAGAGAAGTGATTTTAAAGATTATCTTTGTGATTACTTCAAACTGTGAGGCAAGAAGGCCTGTTACTGAAGTAAAGTTCAAAAGGACTAGAGTCAAAAGGGAAATAATTGGCCTCTATAAGAGCAAGAGCTGCAACAATCGTGTTGATTTCTCTGCAGAACAGATTTTATCTACTCTTTCCAGTCAGATCTTTTTAAAAGGGTAACTTCAAAGATGTTCTCTTCGATGACAGTGCTTCAGTGTCAAACTGCAGCAGCAAGGAGATATCAACAAGTTCTCTATATGCAGGAGTGGTATCTGTATGAAAGCATCCCCCACTCAATGTCTAAGCGAAGTCCTTAAAAAAAACCTCACCACCTTATTTGTGCTCAACTGTTAGCATCCTGATGGTGCTTTTTGTGCCTTAAGATTTAGTAGCAGGCATAAGAGCAGCAAAACCTTAAAAAAGCCCATCAGTGGGAGGAGAAATGCAGAGATGGGACACTCAATGGCTCTTTGAAGCATTCAATGAGCAAACTAACCTGCTGACCAGTGCTAGTTAAAATGGTTGCAGTTCTCCTTCCTTTCTCTTGACCAGTTTCTTTTACTGACTTGACTGATTTCTTTTTCTAGGAAAAGACAACTGAGTGGATCCACAACTACTCACCATATAATTGATGTTCATGATTCTTGGCCAAGACCAACATTGTGGCTTCATCCAAAATACCTCTAGGTTTATTTACCGCCATATTAGGTCAGATTCTCTTTTACTTTCTGTTTCTGTCTGAGGAAAGCATTTCATGTCCAAAAATTACAAATCAACACAAAGTTCTTTGGGACAATTCCTACATGTTTATGAGCAGTGAGCACTTTAAGTTCATTTCTCTTTGGGGTAGAGGGGGCGGGGGGGTTAATTGCTGGTCCAGACACAGACATTTGCTCTCATTGCATGTTTACAGCAAAAAGCAGGGTTTCTCTGCCCAGGGCATGTTTCTGCTTGGAGATTCTACCCTTTGATGTACGTGCATGCGGCATTGCACTGCTTCAGCAGAGCAGCCGCTTTTGAAGGATTTTGTGTTTATGAAGGGGTGACTGAGTGTAACTAATAACAGCTTCTTAATCAGCAGGCCTGATGACCAGAGTGCAAACACCTCAAATCCTATTTGTTACCATTTTTTTTACTCTAGTAGCAATTTCAAGTCAGCTATCTGCAAGGAGAGTCCTTGATTTTCCTAAGCCTGATCAATGGCCCACTGTCATGGGCTCAGGGTGTTTCCATTTTGTTTGCTGTTTAGGTCTTTTGAGTCACAAAGAAAAGTATAGGCTAGCTCTAAAGCCCATCATCTTACACTTTGCTTAAGCCTATGCTTATGACACTTGCGCTATCATTCTTCTCTCTGCTGAAAGGAGCGTAGGACCGGTGTACAAACCCGTTGCTACCTTAATGAGGTATTTAAATGACTTTGAATGGGATCAAGCAGTGTGTGTGATTGATCCTCCACACCCCGAAAGGAAGAAACCACCCAGCTGGATGAGCAGAAGAGATGTCCCCAGCATAAGGCTGGCAGAGGACATAGCTTAGGGACTCTTGGAGAAAATGATTTCCCCTCTCTTTTGCCATCTTGGGAAGCACAGGACACCCCTGAAAGTCGGCTGCTTTATCCTCTTTGGGAGGGAGCCTGGAGGTTCCTAGGCTGAAGCAAGAATGAAGGGGGAACACTGGGGACCTCCATCCTGGCCGGCACCCTGGGGACCATGTGCCCCTCGCGATCCCGTCCCAGAGAGCGTAGCTGTGCTGCACACCTGAGCCACAGCCTGCGGAAGGTGTCCGGCCTCACAGTGCAGGTGCAGGTCAGGTCTGCAGCGTGAACAAGCTCTTTTCTCCCTCTGTTGGGACTCCATCATTGTACAAATGGCATCACTTAAAAGGATGAAATAGTTCCAAATCATGTCAGCAGCGCCTGACATCGCTTCCCAAGCCACAGCAACACAGTGCTCTCGGAGCATGGGACAAAGGAGAAAACATCCATGACCAGACTGTTAAAATCTCTTTTACAAGCTGTTGGGCTGGGCTGGTGGATGCACTGTGGAAATGGTGGAGAGAGAAATTTCAGAAAGGAAAAGAAGGAGAGGAGAGAGAAGAAATGATGCTACAATTATTTTGTTGGCTTTTTTTAGGACCAAACAGAAGAACTGAGATGTGCAGTAGCAACTGGGTCATCGAAGAAATAAATAGGATACTGTGGAAATATATGATGAGTACAGAGAAGAGGGGAATTGGTCTTGCATGTTGTAGATAAACTTGAATAATGAGGTCATATACTACAAGCTTTGCAGTCCAATTTCATTTCCTTCACACTTCATTCAGTTGTGTAAAATCTATTCATCTAGTTATCTCCTTCTAAATTTCCTTCTACTCTGCTGCAGCCATTGATGGCTCTTATCTCATTACCATATGCTTCTCTTGGTCAGGAACCTTTCTTTGTGGGCAAGTAACAAAACAAAAACACATCGGAAAGGAGAAAGATGTATCATTCAACATGGCTGTGTCAAAGATAATGCTTGATTTTTAAATTTCTTTTTCCCCTAGAACAATTTTCATACTCTATAGTGAAGAACAAGAAGGTAACTTGCAGTTGGGATTTGTTACATAGTACAGTTTCCAAACAAATATTCACAGAAAAAAGTGGGTTTGTTTAAGTGTGTGCAAGAAATGAAAGCTTGACTTTGCTGATGATTTTTCCTTTCTCCCCATGCATCTTGGTTGGTATGAAAGGAATAATAAGAAAAAAGAGACTCTGGCACCAATTCCTGTAACTACATAAAACAGCAAGTTAATGCCACAATCCTTTTTTTATTTTTAGTTTTTTCTGCAGAAGACCTGAGTTTATTATGTTACAGTGTGAGGAATGTTTATATTGGTAGCAGCTCTCCAGTGTAGGAAAAATATTAGTTCAATTATAGCCCAGGTAATAAGTGAAAACTGAATCTGACCTATGCTTGGCTAAACATCAATCCCATCAAAATAAAATATATTCAAATTTTAAGACAGCAAGCTATTAAAACAAAAACAGAGGAAATGTCTTGACAGTGTAATTTTAAACAACCTTCAGGACTGGGAGTGCCATTTCTGAAAGTCTCTTTAAATTCCTGTAAGGATCTGAGCGACCTGGGGAGAGCAGGCAGAAGGACAGATAACAAAAATCAATGCAGGCTTTTAATAAAAGACAGTGGCAAAGGAGAAATAACATAAAAAAATATAAGAATGGAATATTGCCGTAGGTCTAGTAGTAATTCAGTCATTTTTATCTGGCTCAACCTGCTGTTCAGCCTCCCCTAATTAAGATAGGTGGGAGATAAACCTTTTTCCAGCCAAGGAAAGGAGCTGAGTAGAGATGGGAGCAGAGAATGGAAGAAAGCAGCCTGCTTGCTTCTGTGTGCTTTTTTAAAAAGCAGAGAATAATTACATTAAAACACTTCTTGGCCTTGTTAGGTTTCAAACAGAGGCTTATTGGGAGTGTCCATGAATCTAGCACATGCAGGCCAGCAGTTAAAAACTACTGTATGTGTAGAGCAATGCATTCGCCTTGCGAGGGCAAAAAGTAACTAGTGGCTCCCTGGCATCCTTCATGCTGTCACTAACCGGAGCAGCCCTTGTTGTCCAGGACTCCCCAGGCATTGATCTCAGAGCTTATGACAAAGGGGGCTTGTAGTATTGCATCAATATCACTTGAATAAGAATGAATCTGCTTTATATAAATGCTTTAAATATTAATAATTCAGTTGGATTCCCAGGGATGGCAGCAAAAATGAGAAGAGGTGGAACTGTATGTGCATTAAACAGGGTTGGCAAAAAGATCGGGAGAGCTTCTGTACTTACTAGCTCAGCTCTGTAGGGAATATGAAGCATAAGAGGTGGTGCTTGAAGGTCACAGACGGGCTCAGCTGACGCACTGGTCTGCTCCGTCCTCACCAGGGCTATTCCCTGTAGAGTGTGCCCAAGTACTTTGTCCAGCCCTGTTTTACGTTAAGGGACTTCAGGCTTCCATTTTTCCTTTTCTTTTTTTTTTTTTTCTTCTTTTTTATGGGATCTGACACATGTGGCTGTGAATCCTGGCTTAAACATTACTGCTGTTCTGTGTCACTGTATGGACACAGACCAAGCAGGACCAGAAATGTGAGGAAGGTGCAGAATTCTTGGCTTCTGAAAGCCCCCGCAGATGATCCTCAACACCATCGGCTTCTGTAGCTGTGGGCTGCTGAAGCCCAGACAAGACCTGCTTGGGTTCAGGTGTCTGTGGAGAAGACTGTAAGTTGCATTTATGCCACTTCAGCCTCCTCCTCATCTTGGGATCAGCTGGAGATGGCCTTAATCTTGGTGCTGCCAGTGAAGCAGACCTCCAGACTGCACAGAGCCCTGCAGGCTGCCGAAACCCACTGCCTGGCTTGAGAGAAATTTCTGTTCCTTCTTGTCTTGCCAGGTTAGAGCAATAGCCCAGCAACTGCCTCCTGCTCTGCTTCCCTAGCCTGTGCGGGGGTACGGCTGCTTCACTGTCATGGCTGCAGAGCTTTGGGTTCACTTCTGGAGCCTGCTCCTGTACCATGCTCAGTGTTGGTGCCCCTTGGACCAGGGTTTCCCATGAGCATCGCCTCCGGGGGCTGCGCCGGGTTGGTTTCCACTGGAGCTTGAAACCAGACATGGTTTTTTCCCCCCAAGAATCAGTAGTTTAAAATCCAGTATAAAATGACGTGGGTGTGGGGCAGGGCAGGAGGGGTGGGCTCCAGAGATGTGGGTTTTGTCTGCATGCGCAAGGAAGAAAAGCCTTTTGCTCCATTAGTCATCTCGTAATGAAACGTCTGGCCTCCAGAGGCGTTGAGGATGTCGTGATCTCATCGGAGTTGTAAGGTGGATTTCTCCAAAGACATTTAATAGGATCAGTTAACGCTTTTAAACCAGCACCAGCTGGAAAAACTTGCTGTCCAGCAGCTCGCCCCAGTGATGTCAGGTGCCGTGCACGTGTGCACCCAAGGGGTAGGAAGGGGAGAGCAAAGGCACCGCAGCAGCTCACGGGGATGCGACGCACCACTGCTGCCTAAATATATGATACAAATTGCCCCTAACGCTAAATAGCCCTTCTGCTCACTGTCGGTCAGCCAAACAGAAAAAGAAATAATTGAAAGTGGGCGCAGCTGCTCAGTGGGCTGATGGAGCTGCCCTCCGCACTGCTCGTGGCCATGGCTGCGTGGAGCGAGCCTCCCCGTGTGTTTCCGATGCAGACCTTGGGAGCGAGGTGCTGGCTCGTCTCTCCTGCCTACGCTGCTGTGGGTGCTGTGTCCTACCTGTAAGCACAGGCAAGTTTCAGCAGGGACTCCCTTCTGGCATGCCAGAGCGAATCCTTCTTTTCTTATCACTGCTACTGAGTTATTTTCACTAGCTGTAGTGAGAGCCGCAGCCCACCGGGTTCACCCCGCTCCGTAAGACTTCTCTTGCCTCCAGCTGGAGGGACAGCAGGCCACCAACCTCCAGGCATCCCAGCTTTTGGGACAGGGCTCGGGTGGCAGTGGCACAGCTGTATGGTGGCACAGGGTGAGCCAGCTCTGGGTCCCGGCTGGAAGAGGTGACAGTCCCCCTTCGGGTTTCGGCCATGCCTGCCACATGGGCTCTGCGACAGAGGGGCTGGGCAGTGCTGTGGCAGGCAAGATGTCGGGTGCAGGCTGATATCAGGCTGCCTGGGGGATCTCTGGTGGGATTCGGCAGGTTATTGCAGTTTGGTGCCAACGTGGAGATGTTTTGCGGGTTTGCAGTGAGCAGGCATGCCTAAGTGCAATTACAGGATCTAGAGGCAAATGACAAGTTTAAAACTGCTCTTTGCAGTTTGGAAAGCCACGATTATAAGGCTCACAGAAGAGTGCCAAAAGGATAAGAAGTAACCAGAAGAAAGCTGTTATTAATAAGCATACACAGTCTCATTTGCTGCATTCACACTAGGGGGACTGTAACAGTGCTTTCCCATGAAATGTCAGTAAGTAGTCAACACCCCTTGAGGAGTACAGCAATGAAGCGGTTTTATGTTTAACTTCCCAGCAAGTGATTGCAAGACGCTTCTTTGTGATTAAGCATTCTCATTAACTAGAATCGATCCTTTGCAGAAAGAAACCTAATCTGTATGTAACCTGGTGCATTTGCTTATTACCATTTGGTGATAGTACACAGTTCAGTGGCAGTGGACCTGCAGCTAGACAAAAGAGAAACTGGGAGAGAAGAGATCCCCGAACAAAGGGCCTATGCTTGTGCCTGTGACAGAAATATGATCCTTTGCTTCGGAGAAGCAAGAAATAGATCTGAAAGCTTTGTCATCTTCCTGAAGGTTGACAGTGATGTACACATAGGAGAAACGGCAAATGAGGCACAGGCAGGGCAGCGGCACACAGCAGACTGCATCACCTGATAGTCTGGTTGCTGTTAAAAAATGTGCGCTTAATGCAGCCAAGCTCAAATCCAGACACCCGAGGAGATGGGAGATGGGGTGCAGAGCATCCCTCTGGGGGAAGGGCAGTGTCTCCTCCCAGGAAACTGTGGCAGACTGGAAAAGAGCTGGAGGCCACGCTGAACATGAGCTGCTAACCCAGCCCTTCTGCCAAGTGATTAAAGGCAGGGGAATATTGAGTGGGAGTAAGTAGGATATAGTACCTTCATGTTTGGCAGCAGCACACTGCCCAAATGAGTCCATTTCTGGTGTCAGCAATTCAAAGAGGATATTGAAAAATTGGAGGGGATTCAAGCAAGAACTACCAGGATGACAAAAAAAATGGAAAACATGAGGAAGCCTCAAGGAGAGGAGTCTGTTTATCTTATCAAAAACAAGGCTAGTGCAGCCTGTGAATATCTACAGACAAAACAAAAATTTATTAGCAGATAATTCTTCAGCCTAACAGACAAATATATAGCATCATCCATCAAGACGAGCCGAAGACAGAAACAATTCAGATTAAAAATAAGGTGCAAGTGTCTAACAAAAAGAGTAATTAACAATTATCCTCATTAATAACTACTGTAGATTGCATTTTTTTCCTGCTGATGGAGATGCTCTGGTTCCCACAGGGGTTAAGGTGGAAGTCTGAGGTCCGTGTTCTGCAAAATGTCAAACCAAATTATCTTGGTCATCTCTTCCAGCTCTGCCTTTGAATCTTGTAACATATTCTGTTCCTAATTCAATATGGGAAAAAGGTTTCGTTTCAGTATCTTTAATTCCTACCAAATGCTTTTTGCATTCATCTTCCAGTGTTTTCAATTTCCTGTAATGAAATTTTGGCTGATCTTTAGCTCTGTGTGCATAAACATTGCTGGCAGATAATGGGTAAGGACTTGTTTCACAATCGGGTTGCAATATCCAAAGCTTCATAGGAGCACTCCATAACATAGCAGGCAATTATGAAAACAAATGATTAGATTATGAATCTGCTTCTGTGTCCTGAGGGAGTTTCAGCCAAAATCCCACCCTTTTTAAAGAAGAACAGTCAGGCCTTTTACCAAGGGCTTGCAGTGTGGGGATTGAAAAAACAACTGGTTGAGCCCCATATATCACCTATAATCATGTTTTATTGTGCTTGTATATTGCAGATGTGTATTCAGGAGTACATAATTAAAAAAAAAAAAGTCTTTCATTGCTAGTTAGTGTGAGATTTTAATTTTTCAAAGCCTTTAGCTCCCTTTCTTCCAGTAGCCACATTGTTACAGCGCTGGAAGTTCAACATCGCTTTCAAAAGCTGCGGGCTCCAGACTGGTACCTGCTACTGCAATGACCTGAAAGTGGGGTGGCATCAGGAGAGAGAGGAGCTAAAAAGAACAAGAGGGGATGACAGAAACGGCCGTGCTGGATACCCGTTTGCCCACTGGAACACCGGTCCCCACGGCTGCGGGAGGGCTGCAGGCACACGGCAGAGCTATGTCGCGGCGAAGCCCTGCTCGCTCACCTGGCATCAAGGCTCGGTGGCAGTTTTTGACATGATGTGACACCTTGTTTAAATGCGATGCCTGCTGAATTGCATCTCTGGTTTTGCCTAGCCTTGTGCACAGTAAAGTCCACACCAGGTGGGTGTTAAAAGCTACTGGGCTACAGGATGAATATTTTACATTCATTTTCTGGGGGAGGAAGAGCAGGACAAGTATCTGAGTTCAGTTATTCTACTGCTTGCCACACCTTGTCTGTGCCTTCCGTTTAAGAGAACTAAAATGTCTTCTTTTAGGGATTTCTGGGTCAGACCATTCGCTGGTTTTAGTATATCATTGTCACCGTTTTATTACAATGATATTTTAATAATTACTATTGTTGGTATTACCCAAAGAGTTTACACAGCGATGGCATGTGGACACAGAGTACATAGCATTTATATCACCATTCATTTATGAACTGACCATATGCATATGCTAAAGCAGTAATAAAAAAGCAGCTGTGTTTAAGGAGATAATGTTGCCAAATGTTGCATGTAAAAATTGAGGAAAGAAGATTTTTATTAGAGTTAGTTTAAGGTGTTCGGTTGGTTGAAGACATCTGTTTGAATGACTTCTACAACTCACTTTTCTGCTCCTGACATGGAACAATCAGAAGCTTTTCTAGTTTCCATTTTTAAATAGCCTGGTATGTGCAGACACAGATTGATAACCTGAGCAGACTGATAGATCAGGCTGATGAACTGGGGCACTGAACCCAAATGAACACATTTTCTCCATGAATTTGGATGCAGCAGGCACACTTGTTTGACCAGCTAACTTTGTATTTTTTTCAACCAAAATGGAGGAAGTAGACGGGAAAATCCAATGCAAACAGCACGGATTACCATCTGGACTTTGACGGCACCCACAAAAGGATTTGCTATTTACAGGGTTTTAGATTCAGTGTTTCAGTGTTATCAACTCCATTATTAAAGTCAAACTTTGGGTTTGGATTTACCATGCACAAACACGTGGTTAATACAAACCCTCTGTGTTTAAATAACAATAATTTGAGGCACCAGTAAGCACAGACAAATTCTACCGAGAAACCATCAGACCCTTTTTCCACACTTGCTTTAGAAATCACCCCAAAGCCTTGGCTCACACTTGCCTTTCTGTTCCTCTGAGAAACCTCACATGTTCCAAACACGCACACCCTAAAATCAGAATTTGAGGCAAATTTGGTCTACAGACATGTAGGACCTGAGATTGAGTCTTCTGCCAGAAAAAGACAAATCAGTTTGGTTTTTTTAGGTCAGAAGCCAGTCCAGTTTGGGTTCCTCAGTCCTGTCATGTGAAGGCAGATGTGGTTTTGGTGTTGCTTCCGTTTCCTTCTTTTTGTTTTTTTTTTCTTCCCTTTTCACAAAATGTGTCTCATGTCTTCGGCTGTATTTCAAAGCAACACTCCCCACTACAGGTCAGCAGTGAGAAAGAGGAAAAGCCATGGCCATCCTGTGAGGAAGGCAGATAATGATTTGGAGTTTTTCATCAAATGGTCTTTGCCCCGATAGGACTGACCCACAGGGAACTTAAAATAAATAAGACAATTCTGTGCTTTTATAAATTCATAAGCAAGCCAATTTACTAGCAAACATTTTCTAGGTCTAACCATTTAAATGGTTTTGAATTTTTGAGACTAAATTAATGCTAAGCTTTGGATGAGCAAGGGTACACCGCAGAATTAACAAGGGTAAGGGATAGAGTAAATAACGGCCTGTGTTCATTCTGTAATTTATCAACTTTTAAATTCTGAGCTCTGCACAAGAAGCTGTTCATATTTCTGAATATGAAACCTGGGGATGTGTAATTTCGTTCTCAGCCCGCCTTTCAGCTGACCTCCCTGCTTCAGCAGCCCTTTCAGTGTCCCTGTTAGAGCATGCGGCGTTACGCCAACCGCTTTTATCATCTTCATAATGCCATGATAAGACCTGCTTTGAGGTTGAATGTGTATCAGTCATTAGTCCAAAGCAAATGTACATTTGGCCCCTTGTGTTCGGGAGAAGAAGAAAATGCCAGAACAGGCCATGCCTGTAACTGGTTTTTGTACCCTCCAGCCACTGCAATGTGAAAGCAGAAAGGATAGCAGGAACAAACAACAATGCCATTCCAAGAAAGCCCATTTTAAGAAACCCCATTTTAAGTATTAATGAATGTAATTTTGAGGTATGACTTTGCACAGGACTTTGTTCTGCACACATGCAAGTCACTAAAGCTGCTGTTATTGAACTTTCCAATAGAGACGCTGTCATTTACTGTAAGGGTACCCACGGGAGGTAAGACTTTCAGACCCTTTTATTCAGCTGTACCTTCTTCAGACTTGTTAATATTTCATTTGGAGTTAGATGTATACATGATGAAGGTGGGATTATTTCCTCAGGACTAGCACTCACTAAAATGTCCTCTACAAATCGTGGAAAGTGCATTTAATGCTCCTTGGTGCTTCACAAATCAGAGTAGGAGTATGAGAACCAAAGTAAAGACATGGTTGAGCATCTGTGTCTGTAAAGACATGGCTAAGCTGTTACTAAGAGGGTTGTATCTGTTAAAAACATACAGAATTCAGAAACACAGCTTTGCTCTGTGTTTGCATTTGTGTTGAAAGAGGCTGAGGTAATTCACAAGGAGGCTTTATTTATCCAGTAATGACTTAAGACAAAAAAGGATCTTTTAATTACACCCCAGTGACAGAAAAGTATGAAAGCACTATTCATGATACCCTGGAGACTGCATGATATCTTGGTAGCAGTTGTTCTGTCCAAACAAAATTATATAAAGGAAACTATTTACATTTTGTCTAAATAAGGTCCTCCGAGGATTAATATTTACAGGGGATTTGGGAAAAATTGGTTTCCAATACCAATGCAGATTACTTAAATGAGAAACTGGACATTACAATAAAGGATAAAGGATCCCAGAAAAAGGTAAGACCAGTGGCCCAGGACAGAGAAATGCAGGTCTTGGGAGTCAGCCTGGAAACCTGACTCTCAGGGGCTGGGTTTTAACCAATGCTGGCCCTGGCGAGGATGCAGATGTGGCATAAGGTGGCCAGACCCCAGGGAGACAAGGGACCATGGGGACCATCTTTGAAGGATGCTGGGTTTTTTGCAGTTGCTAGTTCGGTGGTGTTGCCTCATTCCTTTGTTTGAGAGAAATGAAGATATTTTGTATGTATATACCTGAAATCCTGCTGCTCAGAATTACTGGCCTGGCTGGCAGGGAGCTGCAGCAGCCCAGAGAGATAGGCATTTGTTTTGTCACAGGCAGTTTTGGTCACACACAAAGCTGATTTTCATAAGAAAGAGAGGAAAAAAATGATAGGTGTTATCTTTTATGTTCTTTCTTAGGTTTGCGTCCTGCCCTCTGGGGGTTTTGCACCTTTTTGGGGGGGAGCTGGGACTGGTCCCTGCTGCAGGCAGGGCACTGCTTCACAAGGAAAATGAGGGTGAGCTATTTCGGTCATTTCCCGTATTTAAAATGTATAGCTTTGTTGATGTGATTTTTTTCTAAAGCCGGGGGGAGCGGGAGAGAGACAACTGCAGCCTTTCAAGGAAGGCAGGCCAAAGGGAGTTTTTGGTGTGCTCCCAAGACATTAATTAATATCAGCTGATGAGTCAGAAAAATGTGGCTGTCTGCTGACTTGTAAAGTGTCTTAGTAACGAAACAGGTTCCTGTAGCAGCAGTTCACCATTTCGAATGCAGAGCCAAGCCCTCTGTCAGACTCACATCGAAATAAAGGGCTCCCTTTTGCTTCCCGTTTGCTTTTCCAATCTCTTGGCCTCCCTACCGACCTCTGCGGGCAGCCTTATGAAAACAGTGTTTCTACAAACACACAGCATGCTGTATGTAAATATATATACATTCAAATCAAATCAATAATGACACTAGATTGTGCCATATTCGGTGTATTTAATAAAATAGCATTCTCCAATTTTAAGACTGTATGACCCTCGGTGTTGAAAACTGCAAGGGTTTTGCAAAGCTTGCAGGTCATGCTCACAGCAAAGTACTCGAGGCAGTCGCTGAAGGTGTCCCTTACCTCCTGCATGGCATACCCTCCCAACAGCCTAACGCTGCTTCTTATTGCCCACAGAAGAAAGCAGCTGCACCAATGGGGATATGCCACTGCAGGGACCCGGCTGTGTTTGCTGCAAGACAATCTGCTCTTCAGGGTCAGCTGTGAAGGAGCAGAAGTAGGGAAAGGCAAAGGCAGATGGCAAATGGGTTCATCCTGTTCTGAGCGGGACGCTGGGCTACAACGATGACCTGCTGAGGTCCCTTCCTACCTGAATTACCCTGTCATCCTCTAACCCAGACCAGGACCGCTCAGGATCACGAGCTCTCACACCCACTCGCCTGAGTCAAGCATTTGGCTCTGTGGTTGGTTGCCAGCCTTGGCTTTTGGCCACACATTTCAATCTATATACTCATTTTGTGACCTAATCTGCCCCACTCCTCTACATCTTCTGGATGTGCACAAAAAGCAAAAGACAGAGAATTTGGGGTTAGGGAAATTATCCAAGCCTGTGTTTTCTGGTGGATTTTTACAGCTTGAGATCCAGACTTGCTATGTGCTACCAAAGATGAGAGACAGGATTGTCCTAAGAAACCTTAAGAACCAAGGCAAGAGGCATTCAGGGAGCCTGAGCTGGCAGCCGCTGGGGTATTTGTCCTCTATGCTGCTGTGTGGCACGCTTTGCTGCCCAAGACACAAACTGTCGTGGCTACCCTCTCCTGACCAGAATTAACACCATGGTAATAATGTCGCTGTGAGATAGCGGGCACATAGGTCCTCGGGATCACAGCGGAGCTCCCAGCCAGCCTGGGGTCCGGTGGCATCGCACCCTTGCCTCCGCAGTGGCTCGGAAGCTGTGCTGCCTGTTTTGGCAGGATCCACCATCCGTCTGATCCAAGCTCTCACTGCCTGTCCTGCACAGCCATTTCATTTGTCTTCATTCCTCTTTACGCGCCAGAAGTAATATGTGAAATCGGGGAGGCAAAACGAGGAGAGACCACACACGCGAGGTGTTGGTACACCTTCTCTGCTCCTCCCCCAGAAGTACCAGAATCGACCTTGTTGTGCAGATGGGCTGGTGCATCTTGTGAGCCATTCCCCCAACCCCAAAGTTCACCAGCGGCCATGAAGCTTGGAGGCTGAGAGCTCTGACTGTCCATCCCTGCACCGATGTCGTTGTTCCTTCTCCCAGTGATCTCCTCGTGCCCCTCGGCTGCCGGCGTGCTTGGCCCCAGTATGGTGTCTGCTGTGGAGAAGCAGCAGCCGGGGCTCACTGGGAATGGCTGCTGTGGAGCTGGATGTCCCTGCTCATGCGGCAGGACCCAGTGCAGGAAGAGTTGGCATACACATCCAATGGCTGCTGTGCTGGGAGGGGGATGAAAAATCTGATTTTCCTTTGCAGGTGACTTTTAGACATATCAGCATCAGGTAGTGATGGTGACCTTTAAATCCTCTTTTGGGGACAACCTCTGGAGGACTCCCCACAGCTTGGGGACACAGTGGCTCTGTGCTGATCACCAGATGCTGTGGGAATGGCAAGGGGAAGGGGAACCAACACCACCCAGGCCAGGAGGCATCTGAACCATCCCCTTCACAGCCTTCCGAGCTCAGACATGTCCCCACCACTACCATGGGCTGCTGGCAGCTCACTGCCCATCGCCCCGTGCATGTCCACTGTGCCTCCTCCCAGCTACCAGTCCAGTGGGCTGGCGTCGGGTGGGGAAGGCTTCGGCCAGCGGCTCGTCTCTCTTAACTAGACCCGACCCATCTCCTCGTGGAACTGTGTTGCAAAAGGAAACCACCTTGGCCACAGTTTGATGGGGGAAAAAAAGGCATTTCTAAATGTTTGCCCACATGATATGACCAGTAGTCTACAACATCTGTATTTCACATCAGGATTTTGTACTGCAGTGTCTCCAGTCAAACAAAGGCACTGTCAATCTGTTCGTGCCTTCATGTAGGGCAACAACTGCACGTGAATTACCTAAATTAGTTAATAGCTCTGATCAAACATGTTTATCTGCTAATGTAGTAAATAGTTGCTGGGCCACAGCACCATATAAGTGATCGCTTAGCAAAGGTAACTGAGTTTCAGGCACCTGCCAGTCATTGCTAACCGTGTTTTGAGACCTAATTAGCCAATGAATTGGTTTTTAATGTGAACTGCTTTTTTTTTTGTCTGATTAGTCTTATTTTCCTCCTGGTGAAGCTCTTGCTAGATGAAAACCAGTTAAGCTAAAAATCAGCTTATGACGCTGTTCTGTTTAACTTCACAGGTTTCTATCTTGCTTTTTTCCAGCTAGCTACATCCTTTTGATCACTCTTGCTGGACAAGCTCAAAGGTAAGGCCCTAACTGCCTTTTATTCACATTCAGCAGAAACTCAGACACATCTCGGTTTAATCATGGTCACTGAACCTCGTTTTGAGGAAAAAGGCTGCTCAAAATACATACAGCATCATGATGCATGCACTGTTTTCCATAAATATAAAGCAAACTAGGGGAGATGGTAGGGGGGACACAAATGTTTTGACACAAATAGACAGAAAAAGGATTTTTTCTAGTAGTTAATTTTTGAAATAGAAATCCTGTGGGATTTCAAAATAGAAATCACTTCTACGTAATTAAATCTTTTGAGAGGTTCATCTGCATGCTTGTCCCTGCTGTGGGACTGATGTTTTGCTGTCCCTAATTAGGTACAGTTGGTCCCTCCTGCAACATCCCAGTGAATTGGTCAGCAGCTCCTGATGGGTTCGTGGGGGATGTAGCCACAGCTCCAAGCCACTGTGTTCCTGGGAGGGGAAAAGCATTCTAGAGGACCAGCTAAAATTGTCACATCCCCCAGGGGCCAGATTTTCAAAGATAAGCACACAAGTCCCATTTCCAACAGTGTTGCACGTGCTGCCAGCATTGTCCACCCAGTCTTTCAACCTGGAAATACTTTATCTGAATGTAATGAAAATGGAAATGATGAGCTATTACAGAGATTTATCCCCCTCTCTGCATGGACTCAGGGTGGGAAAAAAACCACGCCTGCAATCATGAGTAGTACTCTGCACTAAAAATAACAGGGTAGTTTTTGAGCAGACTGCTTTCATATGTGGCTGTCTCCTCTTCCTTTCTGTTTCTGTCATTAGGCTCCATAGATTTTGCTGCACAGCAGAGAACAATGGCCTGTTATCTTTTGGAGTGCCTCCGTGTTTAAGAACTCAGCTGCAGGTATCTTGAGTATAAATCATCCCAAACGCACTGTGCCCGAGCCTGCAGAAGCAATGCAAATGCCCCTAAGATGAGCAGTCAGCATGAGGGTGATGTGGGAAGCCGTTTGCTTCCATGGCAGGGGTGATTGCTGGCAGGCAGCCCTCATCCCGTGTGCAGGGAGGGGGAACGGGGGCCAGATGCTTACGGAGGGCTGGCAGGACCCTCCACAGCCAGCTCCCCCAGTGTCCCGGGAAACATGTCCCATGCGCTTGGAGACAGATCAGTGCTTGCAGGGAGGCTGGGGAGAGGGGAATCAGCCCCCTTGCTCGGCGCGCTCTCCTGGATGAGCCTTAGACCTGGGGTGAGCTGCTGCAGGGGAGGTGGTGGTTTTATGTGTACAAAAGTACACAAAGGGCTTCCTAGCGTGCTGGGCATTGGAGCTTCCCAGGCGGAGAAGGAGGGCCGAGATGCCACCGAGGTGCTGATCTCTGCCAGCGCTGCAGGGTGGGCGAGCATCAGACAGCCATGGTATTGGAAAGCTCATGGAGGCTTTCCACCATGGGGATGCCCCGCAACAGTCCCAGCACCGCTCAGTATCTTTCCCCGGGGCAGTTCCACCGAGGTGAAGCCTCACCAACACCAACACCCACCGGTTTTGCCACTGCCCTCGTGGGTAGGAAGGAGCTGCCTGAGCACCTCGCGTTGGGGCAGGGCTGATTTTCACTGGTGCCTTTTACGCGCTCCAGGAGCTCAGGAGTAACAGATGTCAGCGTTTATTGCGTTGCGGTGGCATCCCCTGCCAGCCTTGCATTGATCCGAGCCCAGCGGAGCAGGACACAATCCCTCCCATTCATAAAACCCTGGGATTTGTATTGTTTCCTTTGACGTTTGGTTTTTGAATGATACTGATTTATGCTCATGAACGTCTTAGTGATCTTGTGAAAAATAACACGGTGGCGTGGGGTCAGGGGCAGGGAGGCAAAACCATTTTTCTTTTTGCTCCAGTTCTCTCCCAAGCTGGGTATGAACTATGGTCTGCAGTTAATGATGAAGTGCTGAGGCTGCCGGGACATTCTGCTTACCCAACAAAAGGAACAAAGCACATCTTTTAGCAAAAAGCAGCACTTTTTTTGTATCTGAAAGACCAATGGCACCCACAAAGCACTGAGGCTTTGAAGTTGGTGTTCAGGGGAAGGTTAAGGGCATGTGGCAGTAAAGCTAACTGACAGCTTTAGAAGTAGGGACACCTAAAAAATAGAACAGCGATGCATATAAACTGTCCTGGATGGGGCTTTCATCTCTTCATGTGCTATTATTTTACTCTTGTATTTGGATTTGAAGCTTACAAGGAAGAAAATGACTTCTGCTGCTATTGCTTTTTAAGCAGAAATTAAAGATTATATTAACCACGTGTACAAAGTGTGGAGGCTCATTTCCAGTGTTTTCTCAGAGACAGCTTGAAAGAAAAACATCCTCTTCCATAGTGCACAGTTCTAACTCCTGCTCATAGCTGTGGCTACAGCTCAGAGTAAATGACTGTCAGAATAAAATGCTGTTATGGCATGGTGCTTACATGATCCCTTATGCAGCTGCAGCACAGTTATAACCTACAGTCCTGGTGAAAGGGGACTGTAAATGTCAAGACCAAAAGGGTAATAAGACAATATAATATAATTTCTCAGTACTAAAGCTGTGAGTCTGCCCTGGATTTCATAAACGTATGAATTGCTATCTACCATGCCAATATATGGCATGGTAATTCAGAGAAACCCTAGGCCATCAGGCTTCTCAGTGCGTAGTAGTGGCCTTGGATGCAGCTAGTATCCCCTGAAGTGCCCCAGCGCCTGGCAGGATGGGGTGCTTGCTGCCCCAAAGCACCTCACTCCCCCTCCAGAAGTGCCCAGCTCCAGAGGTGGGACAACTGGGAAAGCTGCTGCCCCCCTCAATGTGATAAATACCCGTGTCCGACTCATTCAGCATCCTGCACATGGTCCCTGCTGCTACTGTAACTGCGGATCCAACCCTCTGCTAGCCAAGCCCTGCCCTCCTCCATTCCCCAAGCACACTGCGTCATGAATTTCATTATGTGACCTCAGGCAGATGCGGTGGAGGTACACAGCACCGTAATGACTACCACAGAGGGATAATAAGTAAAATTAAATATGATTTATGATTTAAACAAATATGGCATATTGCTTACCAAGTATTATTAAATATAATTTTCAATTTACATACTGAGAAACTCACATATTATTTTTAACTTCACTTTTTTTTTTCTTAAAACAAGTATAGATTTGAAATTTAATTCACAATCATGATGGCCTATTTTAAGGTATTAAAATAGCATGAACTAAATAAACACTGATAGATAATATTCAAACAATACTTGTTTGTTCTCGAAGTCCTTGAGACAGCTGGAGCTCTAAAAGAAGGAGAGTCACAGCTGACCGCCTTGAACCAGGGTTTTACTGAGCAAGTGTACCAGCTTTTGGCAGCAGCAGCCTCTTCTTCAGGTACAGAAGGAGAATTTGCTTTGCTTTAGTTGTTTAAAATCCTTGACTATGGATAAGGCTTTCAGTAAACAAGCCATTCATTTCCAGTGCAAAATGTAATTTGAGCTGAGTAAATGATACATATGAAACAAATTTACTATGGTTTTAGATTTCTTCATGTTTATTAAATCCCACTTCCCATCCAGAAACAGCAGGATACAAAAATGAGTTGGGCCTTTTCATTTGCTGTTCTCTGTTATACAAAATGAACCCAAGCAGGGTATGTTGAGTTGTGTAATGGCTTAAATATGTTCACCACGTGTCCTCTGGGACAGCAAAACCAAATGCCAAATTCTGTGCAAAGACCATACACAACTCCAAATCAACACATCTTTGTGGCTAGTAATCAGCGAGGTCTACCTCTCCCTTGCAAAAGAATCAAGGAGAAGAAATGCAGAACAAGATTCAAATCAAATCTTTAAAGGAAAGTGTCTTGCTGCTAATTTATACTGCAATTAAAGCCACTGATTAGAACCACTTTCGCTGAACTGAGTATTCATATGCCCTGCCCTCTGAAGATGTCTCTTGCTGTCTCCCACAGCTAGAAGTCACAGATCTGGGTGGTCAGAAACTTTGAGGAAGAAACAATTGCCCTTGAGCCCTCTGATGCAAGTGGAATAAATCTGAAGACCGAATCTGAAGCAGGACCTGCCGGCTGGGCACGGCAGCCAAACTGGGTTCATGAGAGGAAATGTTCCTGCTGTAGGAGTGGGCAGCCATAGTCGCGCTCTCTTCTCCTAGCTTAAGGACCTGGTATGACTGGTATGAAAATGTTCCTGTGCCAAAATGTTGTCCCATTGCAATGTATGCCCTGACTTTACTTCTCTGAAGCAGAGATAAGAGCTGTGGTCCCTCTGGAAGGGATGACTGAAGGGGTACGTAAAATGTCTTTGGTGCTCCTTCTAGTGTGCTACTGGAATTATTCATGAGGTGGTTATCTGCTCTGAGGTTCCTCATTCCCCATAGAGATGTCACAGCCTGCTTGTTACCAAACAGTCTCATAAATTATAAAGAGAGAAGTTTCCTCCTGGATGAGAAGGAATAAATGACGCATTGCGGTATTCAAAACATCACAGGAGTCTTTCTAACCATGCAGAGCTTTGTCAAATGGGAGACATTGCCTTGCTGAGATTTCATAAAATCCATTTAGCAACTTGGGGTCCCTTATCTGACTTGCATTGCTGTATGCAGAAACCAGCCCTGTCCTGCTTCTTTGTTCCCCAAAACACCAAGAGATGCCAAAGTACTCCGGAGACTTTCAGGTGATTGCAGAATACTGCTGGCTGTCAAGGACACCATTTCACCTGAGCTGCCAGTACTTCCCATGGCGTTTATCCCTCTGATTTTGCAGCCACAACGAGTCCCAAGTCTCTGCATCACCCAGTATCTGCCCTGAAACACGATGCTCTCCTGGAGTTTTACCTGGGGCACCAAGAGCTTTGCAAACCTGTCCCAGTTGTTGAATTGATCATATCAGAAACCAGGAGAATTTTGTCTTGGTTTGGGAAGCAGCAGGCGCTTGTGAACGTTTTGGATAAGGCTGTCTGCAGAAAGCTATGTTTCAGCCAAGCTACTGAAGGAGAATTTTCCGTTTAAAACTGATGAGCTGAAATAGCCGTCACTCATGGTTCCTGGTGAACTGCTCTTTTGGATGCTGAGGAAGCAGCAAGAGAGAAACTGCTGGGTTTTGTGACTTAATAGGAAGTGTTGCTTGTTTGGTACCAGGGAATAAGGAGGTCCTTAAGATAACGGAAGAGCATGAACCCTAAATAAATATGGTACCTTTCCCTGCACTACAATTTTTTTTTTGCCCATCCTTCATTCAATTCTAAGGATTGTCTAATCAAAAGAAACAGTTCAAACTCTTTCACGTCTTTATCCCATTCCCATTTACTCTTTGGTATAAGACTTTTTACATGTTTTAAATATTTAGCCATTCAGGTCCTATCATGTTTTGATAATCACCTAGTTACAGTCTGATTATTAGATTCCTGCAGGGTAGATTTTGCTAAGTATGTTTAACTTTTCCCATCTGAAGATCAAACCTCTTTGCAATATTATTTTTTTTTTTCTCCTNGATGAAGCAGCCTGTAGTGCCAATACAAATACTGTGACATTTATAGCAGTTCAGCTGGGAACATGCTGCCTGCCTGTTCCTTTTATACCTAATTTGCTGATGATTTCCAACAGTGTAAGAGCACAAGCAAGCACTCTGATAGCAGTGTCTGCTGGTGCCCTTTTCTTTTTTTTTAACCCTTATCTAATTTTGGCAGGACCACAGTTCCTGCTATTAAACCTGATAACAGGATCTGCACACAGCCCAAACCTACAGTAAAAGGCTTTGAGACCACTTAGGTGGGATGTTTCAGTCCAGCACATGCTGAAATGGAGTCATCTGACCCATGAGATTGGCGGTGTCCTTCGGTCCCAGTGAACTTGCTGGGTGCCCATGGCCCTAATAATCCCAGCGCTTACTATTGCTATTGGCACGTCTTGTCTTTCTTGCTGACTCCCTTTGTTTCCACTCTCCTGACTTGAAAATGGTCTCAAATCCTAAATAAGAAACACTGCTTAACCACAGTGATTTGCAAGGATATTTTCTACTCTATTTGTGGTTTCCACGGCACAAGCCTCAATGCACAGAGCAATGTGGGGAGAGGACTGGGAGGGTCACAGATCTGAAGGCAAGAAAGGACCCTTAGATGTAGCACACTTGCCTGCAGGGAACAGATCATTACATTTTGTTTGAATGTCCATATATTGAACTAAATAACTTGTGTTAGACTACAGCATTACATCCAGAAAGGCACCAAATCTTCAGCTGATGCCATCAAGGAGTGGAGAAACCATTTATATCTCAAGTATTTGATAATCATTCTTCTTTTTGAAAAATGTATTTGTGTAAAAACTGCATTTCTTATTACTGCTACCTAAAACTGCCAATAATTATCTATTGATAATTTGAATATTACCACCGAAACCTTTATCTGAGTTAATACATTCTTAATACTAGGTATTTTGAAGCCCCATAGAAGCATTCTTTACAGATTTTTGACAAGCAAATGACATTTTTCTCAGAGCTTTTGGCACTGTTCCTGTCTTCCGATTATTTGGTGGGTCTCTTCTGCAAGTTAATTTTATTCTGTAAGAAATGTAGTCGCTAACTTGACACAAGTTTCCAGGATCACCTCGCCGATGTTGCATATAAGCACTTGTGTCAGCATGTTGCTCACAATTTTCTTGTCCATATACCCATACAACTTTTTTTGTGTGTCACATGTATCTTCTTTTTGTCACACTTTTTTTTTTTTTGCTCATATATCTATTCTTTTTGTTCTGAGCACTTCAGTTGTACTGCTTGTTCTCTTTTCATTCCCAAACGCTACACAGAGTTGTTTCTTTCCAGGGTCCTATTTCCCACCGTGCAGCTCCAGCCCGCATTCCTCCTTCTTACATGTGTGGTTTTGCATTGCCTTGTGTTAAAATACTTCTCGTTTGGGTGACCTGAGCTGAGCAAGTGCCCCAGCTCACTCCGTGTGACTGCCATATCATTGCATACTTTGCAACCTGGGCATCTTCCACAGCTTGGCTTTGCTGTGTTCTTGTAATTGCTTTTAGGTGCTCGACAAAAACACTGCCTTGGTCCTACATGGATTGAATCAAAAATCTGGCCGTTGATTCCATGACAGTGCCTCATTGTTAATCAGCGAGGTCTTAATACACTGGCTGTGTCCCATATTATGTGGTGGGGTTTTCTGGATGATGTTGATGGGGTGTTCTTGAGATAACACCCAGCTAGCCTGTTACAATGTGTATGGGTTAGAAGTCCATTTTGTGTCCATAATTGCTTTTTATCAGCCAAACTTGTAAACTGGAAAAGTGAAAGATATGTTAAATAATGCCAGTTTGTTCTTATAAAACACTGGTGTCAGTGATTAAATGTACACCTTTTTTATCACTGTATCTCACATCAAGTTTCTCCATAGTTTCACTTAGGATGGAAATCAGCCAGTCTATAGCTTTCAACCAGTGACCTCCTACTTGTCCTGTTCAATTAGCATATCACCATCTTGCTTTAAGATTTCTGTAATTCCCCTGGTACTTAAGAAGCTACTGAAAAGTCATTCCCTTCTCAGCCAGCTCTTTTGGGACACTTGGGATGCACAAGACGCACTCTGCTCCTGTTACAGGAGCCAGCATCCCACATCTTCCAAAAGCAGAGAAAAAGCCCTTTACTGAATGTTTCTGCCCTTTTTGGTCTCCTTTGAAATATTCTTCTGCCTCCAGCTATTGGAGGTCCTCACTCATTTTCAGTTCTTGATTTGAATATATTCACATGTAATAATTTTCCTTGAACAAATGGTAGATTCCCACAGTAAGAAAATGCATCTATCCTGCATTGGCCATGAGATGTACTAGAGTTACCAGGATGAGCTGTCCTTCCCTGAGTATCTGCAAAAACCCGGCACATCACTCATGCAGCTATGAGGTGATGGGACTAACGTTGTATTGCTCTGGCGCGGGTGCAGCTATGATGCTCTGTGTAAGGTCCCCCCTTCCCTATAACCTAGCAGTTGTGCTAAAGGAAGGCAAGAGCCTGGCACCCACTGCCTGCCCTGTGCCTGCCTGCTCACTCCTCACTTTTCTTTGGAAGCTGCAACAGCAACTTTGTGCTTTACAAGTGTGAGTTCATTTGAGGGATTTCCAAAGCGCCCTGTGGCTTTTCAAACCTGCTCAGACTTGGAGTCTCCTTGTATGACAGTCTTTTGAAATGGCTACAAATATGTTTTCTTGCTACCCATTCATGTATTAAATACTCATCTCAATGATGAAATGCTTGCCCGGGTCTCTCTTAATGAACAAGTGTCAGATGTTCAGCACCAGTAGACCTTACTGCTCAAAGGCGCAGGCTTCTTGGAGCTCCTCTCAGTCGCTTCCAGCCCTGTCTGACTGAAAGTAATGGGGAGGGGGGCGAGGGAAAGGAAGAGGCTGTTCCTGCCAATGGGATTCCAGCTGGTTCGTATATAAAATCTTTCCAGGACACCCAAAATGCCTCATTCACCATTTGGACATCATATTCTAAATAAAACCAATTATTTGGTTGACATCTACAACCCTGCTGAGGTATGTGATAATGGTGCCCCTTGTCTGCTAAGACAAACACACGCATTCTCCCCGCAGCGAGCAGCCAAGTGGCCCTCGCCAGCCTCGGCGGCGGAAGAATGCACCCCTATTCCCCGCCGCTTTCCCTCTCCGCCTGCCCCTCTGGGTGAGCCAAGCCCGTGAGAATACCCTGGCATAACTTCCTGGCAAGAACCATCATTTTTATTTTGCTTTTGGGTAAACTTCAATGACTCATCTTGTATTCATGCTCATCTATGGTTGGCTTTTTTTTTTTTTTCCTTCTAGTGTTCAGATCTGCCAAGCTGCGAGCGGTTTGCTTAACAATGTGCAATGCTTGGAGAACAGATGGGCTCTTTTTTGTCCTCCTGGTGGCATGCAAAAATGAAATTTTATCAATCAAACTTCAGCCTGTGACATTTTATTTGAAATGGTTGTTTTAACGGCTATTTAGCCACCCACCAGCTCTGTTGTATTTCCTTCTGCATCGGATATGACTTTACAACAAACTCAATGTTCAGCAGCCAGCAGTCTGCATTGCAGCTGTACCTCACAGAGATCATCTCAAATTGCCCTCCTGTACAAACACATACTTAGAGAAAGTTCCTGCCCTTAAAAGTTTACAGTTTAAGCAAGGAAAGTGGTTGGTCAAGCTTAGTAGCAGCTCTGAAAATGGATACCCAGGTCCTCAAGCTCACAGTAGAGTTGACTACGCTGTCTGACTCATTCACCATCTGGACATCATATTCTAAATAAAACCAATTATTTGGTTAACATCTACAAGCCTGCTGAGGTAATGTGATAACGATACTTTGCCAGGGCTGGTGCAAACTCACTGTTATTCAACCTATGAACTCAAACCCAGACAAAACCTTTGAGGGAAATAACAGTTTGCTTTCCCATATGC
Organism: Pandion haliaetus; assembly: GCA_013401275.1. NCBI lineage: Eukaryota > Metazoa > Chordata > Aves > Accipitriformes > Pandionidae > Pandion > Pandion haliaetus. The sequence continues at coordinate 152,436 of VYZV01010846.1, forward strand.
CATTTCATGAACAGCTGACCAAAAAGATGAGTAGCAGAAGGAATGCTTCACGTGATGCTGCTCCATTTGGAGACTGCCTTTCTAGAGGGTTGATTGGTCTCCATTTTTTACAATGAAACTTCGCTTGCTACCATTAGGAAATAAACAACATATCACTCAAATGCGCACTGCTCACCTCCACGAAATACGGAGGGGAACAGCTAAACTCAGGACATCACAACTACTCAGAAAGTCAGATCTGGGACTGCTGAGGCAACTATATCCCATACACTCCGTCCAAAGTGTTCTGGAGGCCTTTATTACCACCTGTGCAAGAAGAAAGGGTTCGCTCCTTGGTTGACTGAAAGACTTATTTCCCTGTAAAAAGAAAATGGATGTAACAGCTTGGACATTCCTATACGGAGCTGGTGGAGCTCGGCTTCTTGAAGCTGTTGATGACTGGCAAAATGCTTGCCTAGAGCAAGATCAGCACACGGACATGCTAGGCTTTCGCAAGCTTTAAAGATGGATTAAAGCAGAATATTCACAAAGGCTAATTAAGCAACAGAAGCTGCTCTTCACAGGTTGGTCTGCAGGCAGTGGAGGAAGAGAAGGTCCCGTAGGAGCGACTCAGAGCACCTCCCTGTGTTAAACTCTTGTTCTGAATCACCTCCTGGGAGAGCCTCTGCTCCCCTCATGGATGCCCGTCTCCACCATTTCACATTGCTTGCCTTTCCAGCTGGGTCCCCTGGGCTCCTCTGTTGCCACTGGGGATCCGGGCCAGGGGAAATTGCTGTAAAATCTATTGCGGGTGGAAGGATAAGCATGTAAATGACTTCACAGATGCAAATGGGGTTTGATCTTTCCAATTATGAAACACAACTTGCTAAATTTGGGGTTTTGAAACTCGCTGCTAGTATTTTAAAGTGAATAACAATAACCATATGGGATTTAGCAAGTCACAAGCCAGGTTATGATGAGCCGCTTGGTTTGTCAGTTCCCAGCTGCTACTTTGATAAATCACTGGGGGATTTCCTCACTGGCTGAGCTGCTGGATATCCTAGGGTGAATACAGAGAACAAGAAATTTCATTTTAGATTTTATGAGTTGGGGCCTTCAGCACGCCGAGTCCCCTCTGAGCTGCATGAATGCGAACCAAGGACAGACCGACTCCGCTGAATCCCTGCGTTTATGGGGATAGGGCTCCCTGTGGACACAAAACTGGTGGAGACACTGTTCCAGCTCCAGGTTTCAGACACGCGTCCTCTGCCACAGAGAGGTAGGAAGAAGGGAGATATGTGGGAATAGGGCTCCTCTATGCCCCATCCTCTGCCTGGTTTTGTCTGAGCCTGAGTTACGGCTGCAGCAGAAGCTTCAGGCTAATAGCTGCTCTTACCACTCCTAGGGCCAGCTGGCTGTCACCTACAGCTACACATAACCACATTTACTGATATCTACATCTAACCAGGACAAGAACTGAGGTCTTATGTGCTCTCTGGCACAGAAAGTGTGAGAGTGTTTCAGGGTGAGCCAACCGATTGCTATCGTGCCCTTCGCCCAAGGGAACCTTATCAGACTTAGTCCCCTGGAGTGGCTGGTGCCGTCAGCAGCAGCGAGCTCGCCTGCACAGCCCGGCCGGACTCAGCATGAGGAGTAGCCATGCGGTCGGCTGTACGAAGCTCCGTATCTCAAAATTAATTTGCCTGTGGTTCTGCTGACACCTTCTGATTATGCAGCTCTCCCAGTAAAATAAAGGGCATGCTGAAATCAATTTGCCACCCCCTACTCCACTGCAGATAGAAGACAAAAGATATATTGCTAATTAAAATGTTCGTATCTGCTGGAAAGCAGTTTGTAGGATTGATTTGAATAAAACTGATGACGCAGCCCACTCAGATCACTGGGAAATGACCTCTCTATTATGAAGTCCCAGAATAACATAGCAAAGCAATCTTGATTTCCTAAAATCTGTCAAAGGAAGAACTTCTCAGTTAGTTACAGCATATAATATGGATATTCCTGAAATGTCCTCTGCTTAATGAACAGCTGATATTGGCTAACCTCGTGGAAATAAGAGAGAATTAGTACCAGCTGCAAAATGCATTCACTGGGTAGTGGAACTGGCAGTTGGTATTATGCCTGCTATAAATATTTTTAATTAAAAATTGTTTTCTGTCTCTTCAATTGGTATAATAGCGATGATGCTTACTGAGAGTTACTGAAAATGTAATAGGATTCCCCTTCGTGTATAGCAGAGCTATTTATTCTGCCGTAATATTGCTATAGTGGAAATCTGCATGATAATGTCCGGATTCTAGTACAAGAGAAAAATAGACCGAGGGAGTGTTTTATCTGTTTCAGAATCACGCACGTGAGCATTGTTGCAAATTCCTAAAGGAAAGCTGTGCTCCAAATCTGGTTGCTCAGGTATGACTTTAAAATTATTTTAACGCCTTTTTTTTTTTTTGTCGAAATTGCAGCTTCAATCCACAGCCCTGTGGCACCGTACGCCTTTGAGAAAGGGGCTGCTCTTTGCAAGTTTACAGGGAGCAGCACAGCAGATCCCCTTCTGCTGCCCTGGCAGGGCCCTGGCACGGGGCTGTATCACGGAGGACGGGGGCTCAGGGGTGCTTCTGCTGCCCTGATTCGGAGAGGAGCAGCCCCTTCCCCCGCGGCTCCCCAGGCACCCACTGCAGAGGGACTGGGAGAGCCACTGGCAGAGGGGACCCTGCGGTGCTGCCGCAGACCTGAGCCTCCGGGCACCCCGGTCCTCACGCGATGTTCTCTCCTGCCACAGCTATCCACGGGTGACAAGGGACACCTCCTCCTTTGGGGAGCCGAGAGCCATTAGACCAGCTCTGCCCTGGCAGGCACAGCCCGTGTTAGGCATTACCTAAATAGGATGGATCCTGAGACAGCTGGAGAAGTTTGTTAGCCGTCCCTGCCGGGCTGTTGGGAACGTGTGATTGCTCTCTGTGCTATGTGGGAGACTTGCTAAAGCAGACAGGAGTGATCACTTTCTAATCCCCGCTTGACTCTCTTCCCCTCTGAGGCTTCAGACCAATATTCTGATTTAGGCATTTCCTCCCACTGCCTTCCTCAGCCCCCTGCCTTCCTCCTCCCCGGCTTCCGATACACCCACCCCGACCAGCACTCGCCTTCACCCTCCTGTTTTTTATTCTCCTGTGTATATCTCAGAGGTCCTGGTGCAGCTTGCCATAGTGTGGTGTTTGCTTTCTGACAGCTCCCAGAAGCTCAAGTCAAGACAAAAGCCTCATTCTGTCAGTCACTGTATGAATACATGATTAGGCACAACCCCTACTCCAAAGACCTTTTGATCTAAACCTGCTGCTTTGATTTCATAATGATACTAAATTCTTTTCCCAGTTTGGCTCTTGTCCCTTTCTTGTCCCCATATTGACAGCAATTTTATTTCAAGCAAATCTTTCCCCAAAGCTAGCGTCTTTTTTTACACATTGGTTCTTCCTTCTTATCCTGGGTTCTTCCTTCTGCCACAAATTATCTTTGCTTTGCTTTTCCAGCTAGCTCTTCCAGATGCTTTTATGGTTTGCGGTCCTCTCATTTTCCAGCTCCTTGCTCCTCTTAGGGTTCAGCACGTGCTTTCCTCTCGCTCTCTTTCAAAAGGAAGCCCTTGCTCTCACAAACTCAGCTACCCCTTAGCTGAGCTGAATTTAGAATGGCCACTGTTCCCTTTTCTTTATCTTTTCATGCCTAACTTCACAAGTGTCTTCATGGCAGATGCAGCTGAAACTTTGTTATTGGGTCAGTGATATTCCCTCTGTTACTTGCAAAATCTTCTTCCTGTCTTTCCAGCCTCAAAATATGAAAAGATATCTGACTGTGTGAGTGTTTGCTTTTTTGTCTAGCTTTTAACCCCGCCAACAGTGAAAGTGAGTTATTATTTGTCCATCATGTCCTTGTGGTAAGATGCAGATTTGTTATCTGGTGAAAAGATGGCCCAAAAGGATGGGAATTAGTGTATGATCCTGTGACAATACAGTAAGTCTCTTCCTTTCTTTTGAAATTCCTGTTTTCGACTCCCACTTACCTTTTCTCACCTATGATGAACTCTGCCTGCTTGTGCATTTCCCCAGCTCTCCACAGAGGAGGAAGCAGCACCACTGTGGTGTGGTTCTTGCCTGACTGGCTTTGCAATGGGCACCATTACCTTCATCTATCGGCACCTCTACAGATCACTGGATTCGACAGCAAAGATGAGAACAAAACCAAACCAGAGAAGTGACTTACGTCACTGCCCAAAGAGAGAAAAGGAGAGGGAGGGGGACAGGGGAAAGAGAAATAAACACCACAAGCCCAACCGCATGAGGGCACAGAGGTCATGTTAGCCAGATGGGGAATGAATCAAAAGGGACTTTTCTGGAGGTGGCCGGGCATGGGGAGCTTCTGTTTGATTATTTTAATTCTGCCAGGCTACCTCCCAGTGTCGGGTCGCTCAAAGACATAATTTTGTTCCAATAATGAAAGAACTCTATATTAACAGAAAAAGGACAACACAGTTGTGATTATTTTTTCTTCGTCCAGTCCAATAGGTTTTGGTGGCCAGTTTGAACTATATTTTGATCACTAGAGAGGTTTTGTATGAAATAGCTGATAATTTAAGAGCCAGTCACACCAGGAGAAGCTCTCACTTACCTATGTGCCTGTCTCCTGCCCTGTTGTAAACTAAAAGAATTAAGAACACCCTAAGCAAAGATAAATTTGAAATACAATTCTCCATCTATTTGAATCAAAAGGCAGTATTGATTATTTAATTACGTAGAAATGATCCAGATGCTGAGCATTTACTACAGATTAATGACTGTCCCAGAGCAGTTAATGGCCCTTCTCGCTGCCATCAACACAAGCTGCTTATTAATCCCTGGAAAATGGCTTGCATAACAATCATAACCTGCTGTTAAAAGTTTATAAATAGATAAAAGTGTCACATGGATTTATGAGTGCTGAGGCTGAATGGGATCTGTGTGGCGTTTCTATGAATGAATGCCATGTGCATGAGCTCATCTGATTGCCTGAATTATCACAAAATCCCAAGTTGCTCTTTTGGATTGGAAAATGGCATGCAAGAAAGTGCCAAGTGGCTGGAGTCCTATCTACTGACTGGGAAATAATTACTTTGCTGCATAATAAAGAGGCACCTTCATTCTAACAGCAGTGCTCTGCCCTTTATATCATATAGCCTGAAACGGTAAGGGAGCCTGCGCAGCTGTGCTGTTTCATTCCTCTGCTTTGTTTTTAACAGGAAAAAAAAATTGCACATATTCACACAGACACAGAGCTGACCCAGGTCCGCCCAAAGCTCAGCGATGGGTTCAGCAGGCATAGGGGTCTTGCTAGGCTGAGATCTGTATGATACAGACAAAGGTCTTCAGAGGAGCCCTTTGCACCTGGGTCTCTCCACCCCATACTGGGCTGTTTTAACAACAAAGACGGTATGCGCTGCCAGCAAAAACTGCTTTCGGAAAACACGTTGCCCCTTGGTGCTGGCAGAGCTGGGAGGGCATGAAGACCCTGGGGGCCAAGGTGGTTGAGGGCAGGGAATCGCAGCGGTACTGCATCCCACTGGCCATGCAGTAGCTGTGCCCCACTACCGTGCTGGCACTCGTGCTGCCCCTCCTGCCTGGGAGCTCAGCTGCCAAGGCAGCATGTGGGGCACCCTGCTCCTGCGGGGCCACAGCATCCCCATCACAGCACAGTCCAGTCGGAGTCACCTGGGCACCAGCCTTCAGTCCCCCATCTCCTCAGCAGCCACTGTCCCCTCAGCTAGCTGTCCTCACCCTCTTAACCCTGCCAGACGAGCGGTGGCTGGTTATTGCATTTGAGCCGTGACTAGTAAAAATGATATAAACATGCTGTTGTCTGGAGGCTGAGGAGGCTGACCGGAGAAGCAGAGCCGGTCTGTGGGAGCATCCCATCCATGCCGGGAATTAGGGAAGTGGCTTCCTCATATCTGACCAGACCACAGATCCTGAGGTAAGAGGAAAGATGAGAAATTACTGTCTCCTTCAAAGAATCAGACAGGAGGGGACGTGAGAGACCTTCCTGAATCACAGTTTCCAAGTCTGTTAGCATGACTGCCTCTGTTTTCTATTATTTTTAGTGGACATGTCTCGACTGGGCAAAGGCACACTTCAGCGTGGCACTGCACTGGAAAGGGCTATCCATCCTTTGAATCAGAGAAGTTGGGTGCCACAAGGAGTCAGTCCCTTGCCGCCTTACACTGGGCACCTCTTTCTTTCTCCAGCACAGAGGCCTGGGGTGCTTGGTGAGCCCCATGCAGCAGCAGCTGGCGCAGGGGCCAGGGCGCAGGAGAGAAGGGGGCACACGAGTGGTCTGTCACTGCCGCTGCAGAGGCACGAGATTTATACCCAGAGCAGGCCTGAGAGGTCTGCAGGTTGGAGAAAAAGAAGGTGTATCTCACCAGAGAACTTTCCTCCGACCTTCAAAAGTGCTCATAGCCAGAGAGCCCCCTGCCACAAAGATCCTCTGCCTCACCCATCACCTTGGCCATGCCGTCTCCCCACCCCCGCACCTCTCCCTTGGGATCCCTCTTCTCTCTCGCTGCAGCCTGTAATTTGTCTTCACGGTCTCAGCACTCCATGGTCTGCAGCCTCTCTACGTCTCCCCTCTCATCCCGGTCAGGAAGCCGATTCCCACTGCCGAGCACTGCCAGCATGCCCCTTCCACAGCCCACTCCTGGGACTTTTGGGTGGGTTGCATCTTACTCAGGAGGAGTCAGGCTATAAAAAAGTGCTGAAGGAAACTAATTATCCTCCCTCAAACTCTTCCCAAATCTGCTTTGCTGTGCTTCCACAACACTTGGCCGGTTTTCAGGCGAGACACGCACCGTGCACTCCATGTGGTACCTCCCTGAGGAGAAAGGCCTCTCCCAGCCCCCCCAGCCCTGCCTTTGCATTGACTGGGTGCCTACACCCGGGGACAGGCTGTGCAGCACAGAGGGAGACCAGCCCAGTAAGCAGCCCCAGAAGATTTCTGTGCCCGAGAGCTGAGAAGCAAATTTGCCTCCCAGTGCTCACCCAGGGGCAGTGCACCTTTCTGTCAATGGCATACAGCATCCAAAGCCCGGTGTCAGGCGAGGCAGGAGTGAGACCCCAGCCTCTCCACACCAGCTACGGCTGCGTGGGCAGAGGGGAGCACGTTCCCCATCGCCTCCATCTCTCCCCATCTTTCTTCTCCAGCAGAAACCACAGGGCAGGCGGCAGCTCTGTTTGGGGTGCTCTACTTACCGCAGCAGTCACTGCCATCTAGTGGGATGGGGGATGGAGAACCAGCCACCCCAACCGGCCAGCGGAACCACCAGCATCCCTCTGCTGCAGGGCTTCGCGGATTCCCCTTCCCGCTTTTTTCCCCTTTTGTCCTCCAAGCAGAAGGCGAACAGTTGATGTGCCATTTCGGAGCAGAGACGGTGCGCCCCGCCAAGCCCCTCGCAGCCCCCTGCGAAGGGACGCTCTGTCCTTCGCAGTCCCGCAAGCGCTCCCACAGTGGCCTGCCTGTTTGAAGGATGCGGACAGACAGAAATGAAAATAAATGGCTGAAAACATGCATCGACTCGACGGCAAATTTGCATGAGGAAGGGATTCTGGTGTTCTGTTCGTTGTGGGAGATGGGGCTGGCGCAGGGCTGGGAGATGGAGCAGGCTAGGATGGACAGCAGTCCGGTTCAAAGAAAAGCTTGTGGGGGGTCAAACCTGATTTTTTAATTAATATTTTATTTACCTGTAGATCAGGTGATAGGAATATCTATCTTTCTCATCATGATGGTACTTAAGCACCCTAGAGTACAGGCTTTTATGAACAGGTCTGATGAGCACCTGTCAAGGACAATGCCATCGTGCCTCAGAGATGCAGGTGTTCTTGCTCTTAAAGGTCTCTTCCAGTTCTTCACTCCATTGGCTTTTCACGGTCCACATAAAAGAGAGTAAAGCAGGCATGTTCCCGCTTTTTTAATGAAGAAAATGTCCAGTTACAGGTACAGGAAGGGGGAGGATGCAGAGCATCCCCCAGAGAACCTTAAATTACATGGTTCAATTGAATAACTAGGTCTCATCAGAAACACGTTTTCTTTAGTTATGAGCATTAAAGTACTCCACTGTACATTTTGATGATGATGGTTCTTTTTTCCTTTCCATTGCATAATAGCAATAGAAAATTCAAAGCTGAAGAACATGACTGGAAAAGTTGTTTCACATTAAAGAGGAAGAAGGAAAGAAGACACTCGGTACATGCCTCTCACCTCAACCGCAGCATTAAATCTCTTAAGAGCCCGTGCCTGTAACCAGAGTAGAGGCACAGAGTCCAAAAGGGGCTGCAGAGCCACTCTGGGGAAGTGACTGGGGTCTCCAGCAGCCTAACCACCCACCAGACCCAGCCGGCCTGAGGCAGACCCCGCTGCCTCCACACCAGCCACTGCCGCCCGGCTGCAGACACGCCTTCAGATAAAGCAACCCTGATGGAAAGCTGCGGGAATCGTCTGCGTTGACAAGCAGCGAGGAGGCGCGACATGCGGCCTGCAACACCCAACGCAGAGGCCGGCGCTACCCCTCGCGTTGAGGCAGAGCGGGCATCCCTGCTTGTTCGCACCCGCTTTTCACTTTTTCGCGCCCAGAGAAGGACAACCCAGTAGGAAAACGCGTGCTGTTGTGAATACAAACGGTAAAACCCACTCTCAAAGCCCCAGCAGCTGCTGCTGCTCAAGCGACTCGCCGCCATCCCGCCCGCTCCCCTCAGGCCCGCCGGGACTACCGCTCCCGGCGTGCACCGCGCCACCGCCCCGCCCCCTGACACCGCCCCCTTCCGGCGCGCGGCGCTTCCGGTGCCGGGTGAGGGGAGGCGGCGCGCGGGCGAAGATGGCGGATCCTGGCGAGGCAGCCGAGGAAGCCGGGCCGAAGCAAAAAGAAAAACAAAAAAACAAAACCAAAAAGAAAGCGGCGACAGGTGGGGGCGGGGTGAGGGTCCGTGCGGGGCCGGCAGCCGGCTCGCCGGGAAGCTTTCGGACTGAGGGTTTCCCCCCGTGGCCCTGCAGCTCCCTCCTGGCGCCGGGGGTCCCGCCGGTTTCCCAAAACAAGCGGGGACGAAGGAGCGTGGTCGCGGGTTCGTGTAGGCGGAGAGGCGGCGTGGGGAGGGCAGGCTGGTTCCCGGCCTGCGGCGCTGGGTGGGATGGAGGCGGCTGTTGGGTTTAAGGGGTGTCTTCTTGCGGTGCCCCTGTCCTCACAGTGCTCTGGTCCCCCGCCTCAGCCTGTCCCTTGTTCTTGTATAATATCCTAGCCGCAACGCGTATCTCAGTTGTGGAATTTTTATGTTAAATAAATAGCTTAAAGCAGTAACTTCTTTAAGGTCAGAAGAGGTGCAAGACGCAGTCAACAGAGTATTAAACAAAACTGTGTCCGTGCTTTCAGTTACCGTATCTTTTGTAGTTAAACGTGGGGGAGATGTAACAGGCACTGGTGGAAGAGGATGAAAACCAACTTTTTAAATTTTTTTTAATACCTATAACAGTTGATGAATCTGAACTTCTCACCGTGCCAGATGGATGGAAAGAGCCAGCCTTTACAAGAGAGGATAATCCCAAAGGGCTGCTGGAAGAAAGCAGTTTTGCAACGTTATTCCCAAAGTATAGAGAAGCATACTTGAAAGAGTGCTGGCCACTCGTCCAGAAAGCCTTGAGTGAACATGTATGAATACTTAATAATTGTGATGCTATGCTTTACCTTCTGGGACATACAGGTCTTACTTAAGCTTATAAAAATAGTGCAAGTTGCTTTTCTGATACTGTATTTGTGTATATTTCTACTGTGCTTGCATTTAGAATTGGTAGTGTCATTTTTTATTGGCATCAAAATCAGTGAAGGTCTGTGTAGCCAGACTTGAAATTCTTTACGGGTGCTGTCAGCAAAGCCTTCTGCAGCAACAAGTGTTTCACCATCCACAGACAGCTTTGATGCACCTGAATGCAGGGCAATGAGGGAGGTGGTGGTTTGGGGCTTGTGACACCTGTGTTCAGTCTTTTTTGTGCATGTCTCTGTGTGTGAATTTCCTTAAGCTGAAAGTCACTTCAGGAATTTTGTTAAATGGATCTGTGTTCAGTATGTGGTGTTCTGTTTGTTAACTTTTTACCGCCAAAGATTAATTCCGAGGTTCTTATTTAGAGATTGATTCACTATTTCTTTTCAAATATTGCAGTATGTAAATGCAACGCTGGATCTAATTGAAGGCAGCATGACTGTCAGTACCACTAAGAAGACTTTTGATCCGTATGCAATCATCAGGGCTAGAGATTTAATAAAACTTCTGGCAAGAAGTGTTCCATTTGAACAGGTCTGTATTAAATCCCGGAAGTTTGTATCAAATTCTATCATAATACTTATAAAATGGCGCATTTTCAAAATGTGGGATTTTCAACTGAGTCGAGTAAAATAAAATATATATTTGAAGTAAATGTATCTGAAAGTGAAGTGAGAAGAATAAATTCTTGAGTCTTCTGAATAACCCATTTGCATTCAGATGATACTGCCTGCTTCTTGTCTCTTTAGGCAGTTCGTATCCTTCAGGATGATGTTGCTTGTGACATCATTAAAATAGGCTCTCTGGTGAGGAAGAGAGACACTTTTATAAAAAGAAGAGGACGACTACTTGGGCCAAAAGGATCTACTCTGAAGGTATTTCTGACAGGTGTAGTAACCAGAGAATTCTTAGACTGAAATTTGTGTCGGGTCTTCAGTTTACACTTATTTCTTTTTTTGGTGTAGGCCCTGGAACTGTTAACAAACTGTTATATTATGGTGCAAGGCAACACTGTTTCAGCTCTTGGACCCTTCAGTGGGCTAAAAGAGGTAAGGGGAGGCAGATGAGCCATTTGCGTAGCATACTTCTCTGCCCAGCTTGAGGGCAGACGAGAGGCAAGATCTGGCAACCTCAGGAGTATCTGACTGACTTTTCAGCTATATGTTAGTAAGCTCCATTTACATGAATGTCCATAGTCTTAGCATCTTAGCTGCTGAATTTTGTTTAGACTCCCAAGATCTTTCTCTCTTGGAGGTAAAAAAGTATTTGTGAAGTACTGTTTTGTTTGGGGTTTTTTTAGCAAGAATTTTTGTAGTTTCGGATAAGAGGTGTAAGAGTGAAAATGCTGCAGATCTAATGATATATAACCTAAAGGAGCATCTAACGTGTTTTTAATAACTATGTAGGAGAAGAACGCTTGTCAAAAGCGACTTTCTCATGACACCATAAAATCCATGGTAACATGAAAGTAATGTTTGTGGGGCGTGCTGGAGTGTGTTAGAAACATGACAATATTATTGATACTGCTGTGCCTTCCAGTTAACCATGTGCGTTAGCTTTTTAAATCTACCTACTTTGGGGGGCAGGGAGAGGAAGCAAGCAAGATATACTTGGTATTTTAATTGATTAGAATATGAAACACTTGCTGAGTTTTCTGTTCTTTTTCTTTTCATTAAACACAGGTTAGAAAAGTTGTTCTGGACACAATGAAGAATATACATCCCATATATAACATTAAGGTTAGCGTGGTCCACCGTGCATCTTTCTTTACAGGGAAGTGCTATTTCTTCTCAGAGAGTTGTATGTTAATAATTTACATGTTTCTGTGTAGTAATCTATTTTTGAGAATTTCTGTAGTGTGCTGCTTTAAAAAAATCCTACTTTGATAGCGTCCATTTTACCAGGATATATTGCCATATCATTAACAGTATCTGAGAAAACATCAAAGGAAAAGTGTGCATAAACTTTCCTCCCTCCAATTGTTTGGTTGATACTTGCTCATTTAAACTGAGGCACCTTCTCCAGTGCATTCGGTCCCTGTTATGAGACATATATATGTCTTTCTGGTTCTGCTGTTCATAACTAAACCCCTCTACTCTTGCGGAAGTGACAGATGGAAGCTTCAGATGTAGCATATTCACTGTAAGAAAGTTTAGTAAAACTTGGGAACTTGGCTACTACTGTAACACTGTTTTTTTAATAATTTCTTTGTGACATTCTAAAACTACTGAAGACTTTGATGATCAAAAGGGAATTATCAAAAGATCCTGAACTGAGGTCACAAAGCTGGGAAAGATTTTTGCCTAAGTTCAAGCGGAAGAACTTAAAAAAACGCAAGGAGCCAAAGAAGAAAAATACTA
>VYZV01010847.1:983-16459 GCA_013401275.1 Pandion haliaetus
TCACACTGCCCTCCCAGAGTGGGGGAACCGACTTGGCCTCGCTCCACCGCCCGATTGTCCTCTCGTTGGGGCTTTCTTTACCTTCCTGTGACCTAGGCAGGCTGTCAGACTCCAGAAATAGAGTTTTGACAGAGTAGAGGATAACAATGAAGGCCTGCAGCTCTTCAAGCGTAATAGCACCAATTCCCCCCCCCCAAAAAAAACTGACCAAGAAGGTGGAGAACAGCAAGAAGGAGAACGTGGTTTGGGCAAAATGCTGCAAATGCTGTGTCAACCACTTGTATTAATGTCATCTGTGATAGATATCACCTGTCAGCATGTCACAAACCATGAAAAAACATGGCATGATTTAATATTTAGTGGAATTTCTAGGATATTGTCTCATAGGTTGCTGGGATTTTGTTTTTACATTATATGCAATGCTATCTGGAAAGGGAAGAGTGAGGAAAAAGAGAATTTAATTGACTTTCTGATCTTGGCAACAAGAAGAGCAATAGGGAATGTACAACCTAGAGTCTTTTGCATATCAAAGAAGCAGCTCGATCTCAGAGAATCTGAACAGTAGTAGAGCTGTGTTCATGTAGACACGAAGGTACAGCCAAAGGTAGAATGCAACAAATCTCCTTAAATCGCTAAATAGGAGGGTACAGGATGTGGAATACTTAGAAATGCTTTGAGGCTTCATTTACACTTGGTACCCACTTGGAAAGCATTGTTAAAACCCCTGGGAAGGGGGGAAGGATCTCAGATGAATGTTTTACATTGCCACATGGAAGGATACAAGGAAACACAGTCCTCGGTGGGTTTTAGACATCAAGGCTTTGGCAGTGAGGATACTGCCATGGCATACAATAACCCCATCCCACAAGGAGATTTGCCAAATGCACAGAGAACAATGAATAAAAAAGGCCTGTAAATCCCATGGCATTGGGTACATAGGCCCACAGGAGTGGCAGGTTTGTTTTTGTGTTTTCTCTTCCTTCGTCTTTTGAGGGGGAGCCTGTCCTGATGGTACTGCCCCTTATTCAGCACCTTTCTTAGGGCAGCTGCATGAAAGGTAGAAGGAAGAATTGAGCATTTGCTTTCCTGTCTGTCTTGATTTAGCCAGGTGTGAAACTGTACAAACAGTTGTCTCTACTGTTAAATAACTCTTTAATAACTCTGCTAATTGACATGGTTTCTGAACAGAAGCCACCAAAGATGCTTGCTAACCACTGCTTGTCTAGCAGCACTACGGAACCGAGGCAGCTGCCTCTGAAATGTGCTTTCTGTCAGGTTGCATTGGCATGCTATGCTTGATTTCTGTATGAATGGTGTTAGTCATCAGCTCAAGCAATGAAGTTCCTTTGACACACACAATACCTGCTGTGCTCATGGATTGTGCTCTTTTTAATATCTTATGTGCTATTGTGTTTGAGACATTTCTTGTGCTTGGTGAATTCTATCTGACAATTTCCCTTTCAATTTTCCCTCATCAGACCCCATATATTTATATTTTCTCTTTCAGGTGGGGTTTGTAATCCTTCTACCTTGATATATTCACTCCTAAAATGAACACTGAGGGATTCCTCCTATTGCCTGCTGCAGGCATTCAGCTCAGCTGTTCTACACTGCTTCCACTTGCCCCTCTGACCCCCAAATTGGTCTCACTTTTCTCCAATTGCTGTGTAGGGGATATACACTCCTAATTTTTCCTGCCTCAATTGTATCTATTTTATATTCTGGAATTAAATAATACAGATACTCCCCCTGGCCTCCCACATTTGGCTTTCAGTAATGTTTCTGTTCATACACTTCTAACACTGCAAACACCTCCATGTCTTTGTTCATGTCCTAGCTGAACCGTAGCCTGTGTCATTCTATTGAAAAATCAGGTTCCTCCTGGTTTTCAAGGAAACTAGAAATCCCCAAAACACTCCTACTGAAATCCATGGACATTACTGGAGCCTGGGACAGCATTTATCAGACATTTGTTATCACAGTGTCCATTAATTCAAGGCAGGAAGATGGATATATAGTTACAGATTTATAGAAAGAATAAAAGAAGAGAAATCCTCAAAATTCAAACTGGCTCAAGGCAGCAAGTGTTTGTAAGCATCAGGAGGTTTTTATGGAATTGGTCAACGGTCTTGGTCTTATGGGGTATTTTTGGATCATTGGACAAATCCCACTTGGAGAGAAAGAAGAGCAATTGTAATTTGAAAACTTCCAAACCCAAACTCTAAAATGCAGTAGAGTCTCCCATCCAACTGCTGATGTATCTCAGTCCTTCTTGGTGTTGAGAATGCAAATGTAATCTCTGACAAAGGGCAGGATTAGACAGCTGCAATAGAGATCAGGTCAAAGGAGAGGGCAGTTTTGCGTCGGAATTCCAGATGTATAGCCTGTGTGACTCATGTTGAGAGGACAGTGTATCCTTGGTAGCTGCTTGTTCATGAAAATGAGTTTCAAAATCCTTATTCTATTATTCTGCATGGGTTTCGCATTGGTACAAACATGCAAAGTGCAGTTTCCAGAAGGACCTGTGGTCACTTTCCCCATACCTCTGCTCACAACCTATCAACTGCAAGGCTATAGGTACTGAACCAATTTAATTTATACATGGAGTTATGTGTCCAAATTCTGCTCAGTTATGATTTTCCCTTGAGCTACAGAAGAGTTTGAGGCTTCTAAGCTGCAAAAAGCATGTTCAGAAACAGAAATGGCATCACACTGCCCATGACTTACAATGGTGACAGTTCCTGAATGTTCTTCGGCTTCAACATTTTAATTATTTGTTATGCCTTCTTTTCGGCTCAGCCACACACAGACTGTACTCCACAAGCAGTGAACAGCTTCAGCTGAATCTTCATCACACCTTGAGGAGACCTTGGGCATTTTATCCCATAGAAGGATAATAGATCTGATGCTGCCAGGTCACAGTCTTTTCACACTGATTGATAATCCAACAGCCATAGTTGTGCCTGAGATACCCTATAATTAAAATAAAGGTAACTAAGACTGGCAGGAAATTATCCCTGAGTTTACATGAAAGCAATCAGGATTTTTACAGTAGGACCAGCTGTTACATATCAGGAGACTTTCTGTGAACTTTGGTTAGCTTGCATTGAAGTGTGCATCCATCTGCTACATATTCTAATAAAATTGCTTGCTCACACCTCTGAAGTGGCTTGTTTATCTCTTTGTAGCTGCTGGGAAGATGCCTTGTATTTGTGGGGGAGATTTCTCCAGAAATTTGATGGTACTTCTAAGCAAAATGGTTTTGCCTGTAAAAGGGCATGTCCTAGTTATCAGATGGTCAGGTTTTTCAACATGGGCACACTCCTTTCCCTTGTTTACACTACTGCACTTTCACCTGAGGATAACTGTTTTGCAAACAAAACCCCATTGTCAAGAAGGAGACTTGGTATTTTTACCCTTATGTTAATGAGGAATAAACCGAAACCCAGTGAGTAAGACCGACATTCCCCAAAGTGCTCTCTAATTATGGGCACCTCTGTTCCTAAGCATCCAGATTGGGATACCTTGGCTGGGTTTGCAGCAGGGTTGTGTAACTAACTCTTGTGTGTGCTTTGAGTTCTCAAAGACCTGCAGAAAATTCAAGCCCAAGGGGTATGAAGAAGCTCAAACTGAGTCATCAGAAATGAGTGGACATTTCTGAAAGCCTCCATTGCTTGCCAGAAACTGCACAATGACTCAACGTCATGGTCTGAAACAAAACCCCTCAGTTTTGCGTGTTAACTATTGGACCATGTCTGATGTGAGGGAGAGAGAAAAATATAAATCTAGTTAGAAATCCCACTGAGTGGACACTAGAGATCTGTTGCAGAGACCACCAAAGGGAGTTGCAAAGGCTTTCATTGGCCTTGGAAGAAAAGACCACCAGTGGGCACGGCGATACACGAAACAGTGTCCTGAGAGAGAGGAGAGCACTAAACGCCCACAGAAAAATCACTGGGGGACAAAAGGCAGTATATCCTACACACTGTATCAGGATTCAGTATCTATTTGAATAGCTGCCATTTTTTTACTTGCTTCCAACAATTCTGTTTCATGGCTCTATTATGTACTTCTAGCAACAGTGCTGAAATTATTTTATAACTCTGGGAAAAAAAGCCACCGAAGAAACTTATCATCGAAACCACCTGTCAGGCTGAAAAAAGTTGCCAAAGCAAATTTTCTTTTCCCTTTTTATTGTTTTCCTGACAAGCTGGACAGGGGCTGTTTTCTTTCATGCTGCAAAATCTAATTATATACATACATAAAAAAATAGACGGCACTAACCATTTGTCTCGCATGACTCACCACTGTCTTTCCAAATGTCATAAATGCTGGCAAGCAAACTACAACCACGAAACACATTAGTGTCTCACTAGGCTGCTTGGCTCGATTACAGGCTGGCAAGGATTAGGCTGAGTAATTGGGAGAAGATGGGAGGAAGATTTCACTGGGCATCTAAGATTATTGTGTGCTGGAAGCATTGCAGAAGATAAACCACTAAAAGACAATCTAGTGCCTTCAATGGCAAGCCCCATCATAGGGTGTTACTGTTTGTACAGCCCAGAAGACATGAAGAAACAGAGCGTTGACCAAGTGGAAGAAGAGACACCCACATTTGGCAACACCTAAGGACAACAATGTCTTGAACACAACCATTCCCTGGGAATGGCTTTCTTCTCATCCACCCTGTTAGTGTAGCAGCCACAGAAACCAAAGCCCAGACTTGCTCCTACCGAGTCTCTGCTATCATAGCTTGAACTTCCCGCCCCAGATAGACCTTGGGAAGCATGCTGAATGGGACCACAAACTACGCTTGTATCACAAACACAAGCTGAGTTCTTCTCTGGGGTTGCCCTGCCTTAATCAGGCTGTCCAGTTCTAATCCAGGAAGTCAAATTTAGCCTTGCATCTAAAATAAAGGGTTGTGAAACCATAACTTGGGCCTCCTGTTTTAAAACAAAAAGTGGACCCCCCTCTGAATTACATCTTCGTGACCACCTCCTGTGCAGGAGTGAGGCTGATGCCTGAAAGCCCTGCTCTGGACCAGGTGGTGGGGAGGAGGGTTTCCAGTACACCATGGTGAAACCCCAGACATCCTCACCAGGGTGCACCTTCTCACATGGCTGTAGACAGTGCTGCACAGTAAATGCATTTTATTTCCTTGCAGACCTCACTGGAAGATTGGACTCCCACTGGGTAGTACAGCACAGCTTCTCCTCTGCCCTGGGACTACACATGTTGGGGCAGACCAGAGCCAAAGAGAAGTGCATTGGGCTGAGTAAAAGATGGGGCCAAAAGAGTAAGTCTCAAGTCTCAGGGCATCAGACGTGATGAATCTGCTATAGATAAGCTTCAATAAATAAATAAATAAATATATAAAAATCAAAGACTTCTGAAATGCTGGAGAACTTCAAAGAAACTCATCCCTTCATAGCAAGGTGGGCAGTGTATTCTTAAATGCTCTTCCTCAGCTTTCATGGCACTGATTGGCTGCCACAGATCCTGGTGCCAGGACCTATCTGTTCCAACAAGAGCCATTCTCATTTTGATTTTACAATCCCATTTGAAAAATGCATCCTCTCACTGTTTAATTTCCCATCCCAGAGCGCAGCACTCGGTCTCATTCACATGCACGGCATTTCCCTGCATGCTTCGAGCCAAGGCTGGCTGCTGAGCTGTGAAATGTGTGTGCTTCCACTCCGCCGGCTCCTTCCAACATGCCTAGAGCAAAGACTTTATCTCACTGGGTGATGTCAGGATGGTGGTGCCTGATCTTCGGAGAAGATTCACAGTAGAAAATTACAAATCAGAAAGAAATACTCAGGTAGACAGGGAAATTGTGGAAAGTAAAAGAACTAGGCATGATGCTTTTTTGGCTCTAGACTGTTTAAATCTCAGACTGTCCTATGCTGCATTGAGATATTGTGCTCTCTTCTACAAACAGCTGTGTTACATTTTTGTCACTGGGCAACTATAACTGTGGTTTATTTTTAGCTTTAATTGAATATCTCCTTTCAAATCTTACCACTGCCCACCCAGATCAAGTGGAATGGACATAAATACAAACATAACGTAGACTACCTTATGCTGAAGAGCACAGCAACAGCAAATTAATAATCATTTTTTCCCAGGCATTTCATCTCGAGTCCAGGAGAGACTTGTTTACTGATGTGATTCATGGCTGAAGAATAAAATATTGTCTGGTAATGTTGATATTTCACATTTTAATATGGATTTTCACCTGTGGATCTCAAAATATTTACAAACCTTAAAGCCTGATCTACACACAATTTTTTGCAGCAAGTATTCTTTTTTTTTTTTAAATTAAGAACATGATTTCCCCCCACAGTACTTCTCAATAAAATCACAGTTACAGTTACAAAATACTTTAGAGCTGCATAACTTAATTCCCTTGTCAGTATAGAAGAAACTTTTACTAACTTCAGTAACTTGGTGATGCTAAATCCATAGAGCATTCACATATAAAAACCATACCATCACTTGTCTTTTTAAGCTTAACTAATGCTGTAATATGCCTTGCAGCTCCATGGGTGGAAAGTTGAACAGAGCAGTCAAGGCGTTGCTGTTCCACTGGAAACTGTGGGATAATTGCCCATGGTTCTGCTGAGAATACACACCTGATCTGAATATCTATTGGAAGTGTTTGTAAAAATGAGGATGTGTTTAAACTAGCAGGATGAGAAACATGCTGCTTCACTGAAATGGGAAATCAAATTCTGGCAATGGTATTTTGCTTTGCTCGAAAGGTAAGTAAGCCCTGGGGAGATTAAAGGAGCATGTGTTGGAAATCAGATATTATAAACCAAGGATTTTTTTTTTTTGTACAATGTGTGAAGCTTACTTGGTCATAAAATCTGGATGGCAGGAGAAGGGCTAGAATTTAAATGCAAGGTCGGTGAAGGAAGATAAAAAAGGAAAATGTTTGGGAACCAGCAAGAATCATTGTACATGTTGGTTCTTGTTAAGGGATAGCGTGCAGTGCAGCAGCAGCTCCTGGCACCTGTGCTGGGATGCCCAGCTGTGCCCAGCTGTGCCCTCTGCCACTGCACAGTTGTATCTGCTGGGTTTCAGAAGGAGCAGGAGAGAGGGAAACTTCATTTGGTAAGTCATGATATAAAAGAGGCTGAATAGAGGAGAATACATCTTGTCTGCTAAGAAGATGAAGTACTGTGAGCTGGAACACACGGCTCTTTAGGAGCAGGACAAAAATCCATCTCATCAAAACCCTATCCTTTCCAGGAAAAAATATAAAAAAAGTGGAGAAGGGAATGAAAAACTTACAACATCATTGATGAGGACAACAGAAACTAGGGGTGAGACAGGACATTGCCCTGCCAGTGAACTCCACCTGCCCTGCAGATCTCTATACCATCTCTTTTCTTTCTTGTATTTGCTTTTTTTATCCCCTTTCCCCCTGATCTTTCAGCTCCGCAATTCTCTCCTAGGCATTCGCATAAAGCAATGCACCAGGTGCTGTCTCTGTGTGGATCTATAACACAAATTACTTCATCTAGCCAATAACTTACGAACAAAGACCAAAAAAGTGTTTGTGCTGACAACTGTGTCAGACTGAGTCCTAAGGACCCCCCAAAGACCTCCTTTCACAACAATAAGTATCTGCTTTCCACTGCCTGATCTGGAATATTAAAACACAGATTTACCTACTTTTTGGTTATTCTATTTTCCATGGCTGGCTTCAGCTCTGGCAATCTGCTCTTAATAGAGCTTCGAAATCTTTAATTCTGCTGAACCCCTTTGCCATCTTAATGAGAGAATATGCACTTTTCTCCCATTTCCAATTTATGTGTTTTTCAAGTTTTAGTTTCTATCACTGACATATCTAAGATGGAATGTTCGAAGATGTGATATATATTTATGGATATGTGTGTCCATGCACTCAGAAAACTCTGTGCTTAATAAGAGTAGGGTGGCTATGTTATATTTTTCAGTCAAAGGACTATTTTCATGGGAAATTGGGTTTCAACATTACAGAGCAAAAATGAGGATTTCTATAATAAAAGGAGGAATATTCCTCCTTTTCTGCTTTCTTCTGTGAATTCTGTTCCCATCCTTTGGAGTTCAGAGTGCTGGAGTAAAAGTCTGTATGATTTAGTGTCTGTATTAGCTCTGTGGTTGCGCTACATCCAAATCCCATCGTCTGCACACAACAGAAAGCTTCCTATCTTCTTGGCCTCAAGAGCACATTGCTGGCTCATGTTCAACTTGGTGTTCAGCAGGACGCCCAGATCCTTTTCTGCCAAGCTGCTTTTCAGCCAGATATCCTCCAGAATATATTGGTGCATGGAGTTGCTCCTCCCCAGGTGCAGGACTTTGCACTTCTCCTTGTTGAACTAAATTCTCACTATTATTACCCAAAAGTCAGCTGTTCCCTCCTCTCTGTGCACCATAGCCATGCTGTGTGCCATTTGGAAAGGTTTTAAGTGCAGACTTGCCTTATTTATCAATTCCCAAACAGCATCAGTCTAGAGATAAGTAGCTAGGTGTTTACCCAAAGCCATGATGTGGACTCTACTAAGCACACACAGGAGGATTTTAGGTTTCTAAGCAAGTTTTCCTGGTAGAAATTCCCTGGGACAGGTGTCTGTGATGTCTCAGGTGCTTGGCCCTCTTTATTTTAGTACTTGGTCTATTATACTTAAATGCTTAAATTCTGCCAAAGCTGCACTTCAACTCTTTGTCAATGGATCTGCTCCAATGTCCAGTGTAGCTGCTAGATCAGGATCTAAATAAAGCCTCTTTTATTGCTCAAAGGAGGTATTTGCCTAAAGGCTTTCCCCATATTCTCAGCAGAGGCACTAAGGGAGTGATGCCCATGTTGGGTTGCACAGGATCAGCACCCCATGTTCCTGTCCCCCATCTCTTGCTGTTTTGCCAGAGGACTGCCTGTGTGCACACACTAATATCTATTTCAGTCAAAATCAGCTGCTAGATACAGACCTGTCAGCTACATTTAAGCTGACCTGGGTAATTTTGACTGAAATGCCTAGAAAGCTCTCACAAATAGCTCAGTTGGAGATGGGGGAAGAGCAGGCACTGGCAGAAGAGGAGTGCTCAGTAGCTGGTGAGAGGTACCCCTCTTCTATCTCCAAAGATGGTTTCAGAGATATCCCATTTTAATCCAGCTAGACAAAGCAAAAGACAGGGACAATATTCCTTCATACAAGCCAGGCTATGTTGGTTTATTTGACACTGACTTACGCTAGATAAGATGATTTATGCTAGATAAATATAGGTTGGATTCAAAGAATTGATATCCAGACTATTTATGTTAGCAGTTTTACTGAATCAGTTTTAATCAAGTTAGAGAAGTAAAACCTGAATATGGAAAAGGAACCAGATATAATCAAGAACACAGGTTATAAGATGTTCAGGTATCTTTTCTTTGCAAAACTACCCTTTTCTATTATGATGAAGTTGTCATTCACCCCTTAGATCTAAGGTGACACTATCCATAGCCACAAAGCTGGCATTTCCCAAATCAGGCACACCCACAAAAACAGATTAAGGACAGATTGACCTTCAGGTTCGCCAGGATGTCGGTGGGAGGCACTGTCATGTGTGAGTCTGCTAGCACCACCCGAAGCAAAGCTTTATTCTCTGCATTTCATCACTCAGGCTGTGCAACTGTCCCCTTTCAAAGCCAGGAGAGCCAACCCAAAGAAATCACAGCTGTGCACTGAGGGCCCTTCCCTCCTCTCACTGGGCTGAACACCAGAGTGCTTGAAGTTCAGCAAGACTGGAATAAGCAGAGCTTATTTCGGAAGATGACTTGGGGGGTTGCTTTATCTCAGCTTCCTCAAGCTCATTAAAAAGTCTCCTTAGCTGAAAAAGCAGTTTGCATGGTGATGCTTGCTTGAGTTCATGGTACTTCTGAAGCCGTGAGCTGCCCAGTTCAGGCTCTATAGTGTGGGTTTTGTTCTTGTTTATTTGCATTGTACATCTGCATCCTCTTGCAGAGGACCAGGCAGCTGTTATCTGCCCTCGCTGTGGCAAACCGAGAAGCAGGATGCAGCCCAGGCAATTTCAGGAAGACTTTCTTACCTCCCTTCTATTTGAGAGTGAGTTAAGCAGGACTTTTCTCTCCTTTACCTAGACAAGGTACGGACCTAAGCTATTCTTCATTCACCACCTCACACCAAGGACATCTCTAAGCTCTGGAGAAGATATATCCAGCTGTCAGGATGGGGAATTTGCTTGGTCTTGTCTCAAAATCAATAGAAAAACAATCCCTTTATGGAAAAATAAAGGTTGACAACACCAGAAATGCATGCTGTCCTCTGATTTCCTGTCCGTATGGTCCACTCAGCTGGGACATATGTGTATTTAGGCAGGGATAGTAGTAGTACAGAGACACGGATTCAAATCAGAGAAGATCTGTGGTACCTCTGTCACTGGTGGGATGTGGGTTCATCCAGAGTGGGAGTTTATTTCTTCTTATTTTTCCAGATGTTCTTCTAAATGACCTTTTGAGCTCAGAAGCTAACTCAGGAGCACAAGTACATGGCAAAATGTCTGAGGAGCAGGAGAAGCTTCCCTGGCCGCTCCATTCAGCCAGGAGGGCTGGCTGGCTGGGCAGATGCAGGAGGACAACCCGCTGCAAGGGCTGAGGAAACCTTCCCATCCCACCATCCAGCGGGAGAGCAATTCACCAGGCATTGCTGGCAGAACACCTCCAGGAGCCTTTGGGCATTCTGACATGAACAAGCTAGAATTGGCTGCCTTTTGCAGAAAGTCATGCTCAATAATTAGTGCCCATCCATTTAAAACGTGGCTGAAGCAGAGTCCTTTGGCTCTGAAGGCTGAATCGCACATTATACCAGGAATAAAATGAAAATAACCTGAGCTGAAGCCATCACCACAGACAGGAAAGACTTCGCAAGCCATATAACCAGTGGTAGGACTCGGCCAGCTTCAGCTCTGATGCTCTAAGTGATCAACAGGTCCCCAAAGCATCACAGAGAGGATCTGAACACTTCTCATGTAAGAGATTGAATTTAAAGCATTTTAAATTCTCTGCCACATTAATGCTGAGTGTACTTACGTACCTCCCTGCAGCATGGGGATGAGTCTCCAGAGGAAGACTGGGCAATGGGTGACTTGTGTTTCTGATGTGCTAAAATCAGACCCTACATGAGGCAGAAATCCAGCTTTTTGGCTTGAAGTGACTATCAGGCACGGTCTCTCCCCCTCCTCTCCGGATCACCTTCCCAAAGGTGGCCATCCCTGTCATCTGACCTCTGCTGGGTGGTCTCCAAATGTCTGAGGTTTCTATGGAAAACCCAGCAGAGATTTAGCTACAAGTCAAGCCCCCGAATACAAAATCCTACATTTCTAAAAGCTTCATCCCAGGAGCAGGTCCCTTTGATGGGTCATCAGATTAAGATGTTAATACTAAGAGGGATGTAAAGGTGTTTTTTACTGGCAATTGGGTTTTTCCTTTTTTTGTTATAGTTCATGTTGCACAGAGCATTAATGGAGAGTACCATATGCTGTTCCTTTTTTAATGAAAACACAAGAGATCCTCAAAGGCTGCTCTAATTAGAGCAATTCAAGCGCTTTCCAGTAAAGTGACTCCTTGGGAAATGCTACTCCATTAAAAAGAAGACATATTACAGAAATTTAGACACCCCCCCAAAAAAAATAGAATGTAGAAAAAATTGTTGGGGAACAGAAAACAAAACAGAGTTTCTGGCAAAAGAAAAATATCCTGAAACAGTCCAGGGGTCCCCACACTGCCCAGTTCAGACCTGGCTGTCCTGCCCGCTGCTCTTTTGGCTGTTTCACAGGTCTTAGTGTTACAACGTGTCATACTAAAGCCTTTATTTTTGGTAAAACAAAATCCTATTTTTCTGGCTAGTGCTTGTTATAATGGCTTCAAGGGAGCTTTGAATGTTCATTTAATTTGCCAGAGCTCAGAAATCTTAGCTCAAGCCAATTAAGTTTTTAATTAAACATGCATTAGGAAGAGAATCTTGAATATGAAATTTCTCCACATCTTTTTTAAGAGACACAGCAATCAGTAAAGTTTGGCAACCCCGACATTACAAGTTAAAGCCCAAGAACATTTTTAACCTTCGCTTGTGAATTGCATGACTCACAAATTGAAGATCTTGGAGCAGAACCCAGCAACTCTATTTCTTTTTCCCAATGTGTTGATTTATGTATTGATCATATTCCCCAGGTTCCTCTGATAGAAAGGCTGTCATTTGAAAAATAAGCAGCATTTCATTTGTAGGCACCATGCTTCTGTGGATTGCAAAGCCAATATATGCAGTTCTGCAGCTAGGCTGTTAAAGCAAGAGCGTGTTCAGTAATTGATCTGTGCCAGCATCCTCCACCACTTGAATGATAATACATGTTTTAAACAGATTGGTCTTAAAAACTAGAATGAGCCCAGCAAAAAATGCCTGAAGAGATCCAAAAAAAGAAAGATATGATAAAAGAAAATGTTATAGAATTTCCTCTGTGCAATGTCTTGAATGGGTATTTAGACATTTGGTGTCCAGAAGAGGTGGCTGATGAGGTTGGTTTAAAAAAAGACTTCAGTCTGCTTATTGCGCTATGCTTACCCCAAACACACAAAACTCCATGCCAATGGGACAGCAGGTTACAGGACACATTTCTGTTAGCAGAGTAAGTCTGAAACCTAGTCTTTCATGCTTGATAGCAGGGAAAAGGAAACTTATTTCTGAATCTTCATGAACTTGATTGCATGTAGGCTGATGATGCATTTAATTAGAAAATGAAAAATCCCACCATAATGCAAAAATCTTTTTAGCTTGGTTGAAAAATAAATCATGTACAGTGAAAAACAACCAGCTCTAAAGTGAAGACAGGAATATTTTATAAGGATAAGTTAATCTCAGGTGAAATTGCTTTTCTGTAACACCAAATCTACGTGAAAGCAATAAAGGGAAAATCCAGTGCTCATATCTTTTCAAAGAAGAAAAATATCTGTCTTTGAAGACTTTCTAAACTCCTTAAGTGGAGTACCTAGCAGCACTTCTTTACTGGCTTGTGGTGTAACATAAAATAATGAAAATATGTTACTGCAGCGATGTGAAAATTCATCACAGAGGCAACACTCACCCAACACATGCTGCTGAGGTATCCAGGAGAGCCTGTGAACTTCCATCAGTGCAAACTAGAAAATGTATTGATTGGCTTTGAGTATAAGATTAAACAAGCAGCAATTATCCGTGTATAATTTATAGGTTACTGGCGACAATGTCACGCTTGGCTATTCCTTATGAAATGGCATCCTTCTCCTGTGATTCACCCTCATCCCTATCAAGGATAAATGTGGCATAAAAATACTGCAGCTGGAGCCAATCTATATTTTTAATTTCAAACTTTGACACATGAAAAATAGCCTGTTTTGACTTAGTGCTTGGATTTTAAATTTACCCTTCCAGTTCTGTGATTTAGAAAAAAAAGCCCGTTTGCTTTTTAAAGATTTAGTTTCCTGTTATTCATCATTCTTTATCCCTTTAAATAGGGCCCTTCAGTATCTTTTTCAAGTTGGCAAAAACACTGGGAAAGGAAAACCCAAAGAATTTTTGTTTCTAAACTGAGAAACAAATGTTACAGTTTTTTTATCTGATAGCAGGTGGAAACTAGTTTTGGAGAACAAATGAACAGAATAAACTTTTCAGATGCCCTTCCTCAGCTCTCCGAGTGTCATCTCCTCCCAGCCACAGCATTTTACCACCAGATCCCAGCGTAAGGAGGCAGTCCTGGCTGACCTGCATGGAAAAGGCCATAAAATGCAGGAGAAATTTCTTCTTGTCTATCCAAAGTGGGGGAAGTTGCCTGATTTCCCCGAGAAGGGCTGGTCTCAGCATCTCCCTGTGGGCATGTTCAACAGCTTCCCCTTCCCACTGTTTCTGGATCATGTTTCCCACATGCCCAGTTCTCCCCTTGCTTTACACTGGGGTTGAAGGCACCAAACTCAGGCAGAAGAGCATCTGAAAGAGGATAATAGTACTGTGAGATGAATGCTCTGAGCATTTCTGGTCACCCTCACCAAAGAGCACCTTGCTGCAATACTTACCAATTTTCCAGTGCTTTGCAGGAGCCTGGACACACAGGTCCCAGCCAGCCCTGTAGCATGGTGGGAACTCGGCGTGGAGAAGAACCACACCAAAGCAGAAGGGTTTGGACAGCATCCCTCATCCCAGCCTCTGTCTTCTCAGCAGATATTCTTGATGAGGCCCTGTTTAAAATGTTTGTTTTGAGCATCAGTCCCAAATGAGAAAATTGGGATAATACCCTAAACATGAATTACAGATAGGCTTAGAACATCCCTGAAGAGGAATCAGGATCTTTTTTCTTTGTCAGATGGGAAACACCCTAAAGACCCTTCCTACCAAAACCACAGGGGCAAACGGACTTCCAGTACTGGCTAGGTGCAGCTTTCAAAGCCATAATTTGGACTTGTGTACCTAAATCCCTTTATGGCATAGCCACTGACCTCTAAGTCACCAGGACACTTTGGGAAACAACCCACATTTAGAAAACACATTTTCAATGCTAATAAAAAAAAAAGAAGAAAAGTTTTATTTTCCTTTTTGACTGCAGGAATCCTTTAGCAAATGCATCAGACAGCACCTACCAAGAGTGGTCAGCTGGGATGTCAGCTGGGGATGAACAAATACGTGGGAGAAATCTGCAGGAGTCTGCAGGGCTCCTGTAGGCACTTGGAGATCTGTTCACAAAAACAACACCTATATCCACAGCAGGACTGACCTGCAACTTTCTGAATCCCCACAGAGGAGCACCCGCTTCTCCATGGCATGTACAGTCTGCCATGGCATACATTGCAGCGCCATATCCTATTGTCAGCTGTGATGGGTTGACCCTGGCTGGGCACCAGGTGCCCACCAAAGCCGTTCTATCACTCCCCCCTCAGCTGGACAGGGGAGAGAAAATATAACAAAGGGCTCCCGGGTCAAGAAAAGGACAGGGAGAGATCACTTAACCAATTACCGTCACGGGCAAAACAGACTCAACTTGGGGAAAAATGAACTTAATTTATTGCCAATCAACCAGAGTAGGGTAATGAGAAGTAAAATCAGATCTCAAAACACCTTCCCTCCACCCCTCCCTTCTTCAGGGGCACAACTTCACTCCCGGATTCTCTACCTAGCCTGCCCCAGCAGCGCAGGTGGATGGGAATGGAGGTTACGATCAGTTCATCACATGTTGTTTCTGCTGCTTCACCCTCCTCAGGGGCAGGACTCATCACAGTCATCCCCTGCTCCAGCGTGGGGTCCCTCCCACGGGAGACAGTCCTCCACGAACTTCTCCAACGTGGGTCCTTCCCACGGCTGCAGTTCTTCACAAACCGCTCCAGCGTGGGTCCCTTCCATGGCGTGCAGTCCTTCAGGAGCAAACTGCTCCAGTGTGGGTCCCCCATGGGGTCACAAGTCCTG
>VYZV01010847.1:16797-34351 GCA_013401275.1 Pandion haliaetus
AAAAGCCACTACGCCACCCACCCCCGCCCCCCCCGCCCCGCTACCAAAACCTTGCCACAGAAACCCAATACATCAGCTTCACTAGCAATGGCCAAGGCACTCACTACAGCTTGGAAATACCTGGAGGAAAACAAGCCATGGGTCTGAACAGGGATGCTTGAAGGATTTAAACCTACTTGCAATGCTCTTGCTTGTCCTGAAGATGGTCTTGAGATTCCTGCTATAAAGCAAATGCTTCAGTGAGATCTATGGCCATACTGGTTTTCCAGCTGTGCTCCATGAGACTCCAACTGGTGATCTGCTGCTCCCTTGCCAAATTGTATCACTGCTACAGTATGATAATTTGAATTCAAAACCCCTGGAGCGGTGAAACACATCTGTGTTGGTAGTAATCAGTGGTCCACCCTTGGGAGCAAGTTATTCTGCAATAAAAAAAAAGTCTGAGATTCAAGGTCAGAAAAAAGCTGAGGATAAAATTGTATGAGCTGTGCTGAAGTTCCCAGCTCGGTGTTAGACCAAACCAATTTCTTGTTATCCATTGCCACATGACATCCTCATGAAACAAACCAAAACCCAGGGAGTTTAATATTTTATTCACAACACGAAAAGCTGAGGCTTCATCTTGCCCCTGGCACAATAAATAGACTGACTGAAGCAAGTGCCTGCCCTACTGTATAATTGTGAAATGCCCGCTGACCTGTAAGAGGCTTCAGCAACATAGGGGTGCTGTATTTCTGGCCACAGAATGGGAGGGAAAATGCAGATGTCATGAGTTGCCAGTGGAGATTTATATCCAGCTGGTTAATATTCCCAAGCTTGCTTCACAAGAAAAGTGATTTTAGTTGTCACTGTGTGTTGTGCTGTGTGGCCAAGCCTGGCAATGCAATTAGTGCTAAGCTGGAGATGAAGGGCACACGGGGACCACCGTGATGCTTCTGGCATTAATGGATATCACTGCTTACCATTTGTGATCTGGCAGATAAATACGCTTCCTTCCCATGCTGCATCAGATATGTAACCATCCATTTACAGCTCTCTGCAATCTTTGCTGCCAGAAAAACTAAATGATGACAGCACGTGATGCAGGCCAGAAGAGATGAGTGCTTATTGTTGTTTCATATCTCTCAGTAAATGTCTACAGAGTATCACAAGATGAGCAAAGGTTGGCCCACAGTAAGTGGTACTGTATGGAGGAAGGTATGGCATTAAAAGCTAGAACTGCACTCCCAAAGCTGATAATTACTGGAGCTTTTCTGGATGCTTAGCAAGCGGATAAAAGACTTCTATTAATGAACAGTTCATGATAGATAAATGGCAGGGGGTAACTGGGTGCAGGAGGTATGGTATGATGCACAAGGGACTGATTAAGAGGAGCTGTAACTTGGGCACTTTGGATGCTGGGCATCTGGAGTGTGGGGTGCTGTCCTGGTTTCAGCTGGGATAGAGTTAATTGTCTTCCTAGCAGCTGGTACAGTGCTACGTTTTTGAGCTAGGTATGAGAAGAATGTTGATAACGCACTGATGTTTTCAGTTGTTGCTAAGTAATGTTCAGTCTAAAGTCAAGGTTTTTCAGCCTTTGATGCTCAGCCAGCAAGAAAGCTGCAGGGGCACAAGAAGCTGGGAGGGAACACAGTCAGGGCAGCTGACCCAAAGTGACCAACGGAGTATTCCATACCATGTGACGTTTTAGAAACTGAGACGGGCGCATCGCCGCTCAGGGTCTTCCGGGTGCGTCGGTCGGCGGGTGGTGAGCAATTGCGTTGTGCATCACTTGTATATTCCAACCCTTTTATTATTGCTGTTATCATTTCATTAGTGTCATCACTATCATTATTAGTTTCTTCTTTTCTGTTCTATTAAACCGTTCTTATCTCAACCCACGAGTTTTAGTTCTTTTCCCGATTTTGTCCCCCATCCCACTGGGTGTGGGGGGGAAGTGGGTGAGCGGCTGCGTGGTGCTTAGCTGCTGGCTGGGTTTAAACCACGACAGGTGCACATGTTATTTTTCCTGCAAATACAGTATTGTGTCTGTAATTAGGTCAAGACACACACACATATATATACATACATACACAAAAATGTATAGACACACAGAGTACTAAATATAAAATTATGAAGACCAAACCCTGGCCACAGAACTGGCTTTCATCCACACTAATTAAGGCTAACCCTCTATAGCAGGTTTGTCTTGGAGAGCCATGCAGTCAGCTGCCAATTCAGTTATGATGTGGACCATGGTGGTCCAGGGCTTTAGCTGATTTCCCTGGCCCCCTCATTTAGCAGCATAGGTGTGCCTTCAGGATTAATTTTAACGCCATTCTCCATGGTTTGTTTAAATGTGGAAACAATAAAAAACCCTTTTTCAATGCCATCCACCAGATAAGACTATTAATTATTCATATTTATCAAGTTTTTGAATGAACAAGGGACAGAGGAGCAGGTTCCTTCTGTTTCCAAGGGGAAGAAAAAGCCAGTGCTTGAATAGGAAAACATTTATTCCAGGATGTGCAGTAACTGTGGAAAACGTGAATCCAGAAGCATCTTTATGAGGGGATGACTCAGACATTGGTCATCCCCAGAAGAGTGGTCAAAACAGTCAGGAATACAGCGACAGGAAAGCACCTGCATTGCAGAGCTGAGGTGACTCAGTGGGAGAATTCCATCTCCAGCTGCTGAGATTTCTGTCCTGTCATGCAAGCCCCGTCCCCAGGAGCGCTCCCAATCCATGCAGACCTTCCTTCCCCAGCAGCTGCAGACCTGGCAGTCTGGGGCTCACACTTGGGCACTTTCCCCCTTCTTCCCAGAAATGAAATTTGGGGGGAAAGGGAGGGTCCCCTTCAATGCAGCATTCTTTCATAATGAAAAACTCTTTTGGTCACAAAGTAATTTAAAAATTCAGATGGGTTTCACCAAACACCACATGCTAGCATGGGTAGGATGCTGCTGACTGTAGGGACAGCTGACTCTGCCCTAGGGAAGGTGGGTAATCACATTAGGTCAAAAACAAATGGAAAAAAAATTATAATTTTCCAGAAGACCGAGTATTGTCTTTTCTTAAGTTCTTCTGCTTTCCTGCCCTATTCTTTAAAAGCTAGGAATATGTCAGTGAACATAGAAAGACTGATTCCAGTTCAAAGACTACTCCCAAACTTCTTTTAACCTATAGTAATTTGCTCCCCAAACCACAAAATGTCCCAACCTCACACTCACTTGAGACCCCGTGCTCTGATCCCAACCAGGACGGGCTGGTCCCCGTGACCTGCAGGCAATCCCAGCTGCCCAGGGATCTCCAAGTTGTTCTCCATCCCACAGATCTGCACCATGCCCCTGTTCTCCTAAGCCCTCCAGCCCTTTCTTAGTCAATGGAGGAACTCCATATGGTCTTCCCATAGTCTCCTCCTCCTTCATATCTCACCTCCTTCAGTGTGACCTCCAGAGAGGACTGGAGTTAGATAACTTCCAAGGACTGCAGAAATGCTGCTTTGATGTTTTTCCTGCAAACACAATATTGGGTTGAGAAAGAATTGTGTATAAAGCCAAAGCATCAGAGCTGGCATCCCTCAGGCTGGCTGCACAGCTCCATTTGGAATAAAAACCATTTACTTTGTATTAGGCAAACAGGAAACTGATGCAAGCAACAGACTGCTAAATACCTATCATTCCTTGTATGTGCACTGGCTGGGTTTCAAGGCAGCACTGTACAGGCATAAATATACTGATGTAACTAAGAGTTTCATCACCAGCATCTGACTCAGGCACATGTACCACCATACCAATTCCTCCATCATCCTCCCTCACATCAAAAGGTCCTTGAAACATCAGGGTTCCTGGGGCAGGCAGCATGCTTGCTGCTCGAGTGACCCAATGAGGACCTTCATACGCTGTTATGAGCCCCTCATCCTCATCCAAGCTCACGGTCTTGCCCTTGTATAAGAAGTCCAAGCCCCTATGCAGCCCTCAGCCATTGAGCTTTGCCCCACCCGCTATGCACTGCATGGACTCAGAGGGCATCTTACTCCCCAGGTGCATCAGCTATTGCTCAACTACTTTTCCTTTATTTCACCAATTCTTCATTTCTTTGCTAGGCTTGAAGCAGTTTCTTCTGGTCCTTGAAGCTATACTTCTCCAACTGCCTCAGGGGGTTGTTTGTAGTTTTGAGGGCTCTGTTTTGAGCCACTGCCCCTATTTTTGCTATTAACCCATCTTTTATGCCCCATCACTCCTGGTACCCAGCACCAGGATGTGCAGCACAGTCATGCAAACAAGCCTAACTCAGCAGTGGGATCTTGCAAAGATAGCATAAGGCACAGTTAGCATAAAACTGGCAGGCTGGTATTAGTAGCAGCAATATTGGTTTTACTGGTTCTATCGCAGGGAGCTGTGACCGCTGCAAGCGCCAGGGTGAAGAAGGGCAATGGAGAAGGTGAGTGCTTTCAGCCGTGGGACTGCAAGCAAAGAGCCACAATTTTTTTTTCAAGTGCTATAAATAAGTGGAAATCTTTCCAGGAAATTCAATAGCCTTTGGATGCAGCTTTCAGGGTATGTGAGCCTACATGTCCCTGCAAGAACACACAAGGGTGATCATGCCATAGTGAGAAATGCAGTCTAATTCTGGGAGACTCTCTGTCACGTGTGGTGCAATGCAGCTGATCTGGCCCTCCAGGTAAATTAGTTTTTCAGTAGAAGGTGTCACAGCTGAATTGAAGAGGGTGTAGGTAATTATACATGGTAGGAAATCTCAGCCTGTGTCTGCTCTCCTACGTGACACTCAAGACAGCTTGATTGGAATAAAATACTTAAGTGCTTGTTTCCACTTTTTGTATTTATTGATGTCTATTAAATGCACATTCCTTGGGTAAATACAGTGAAATCTCATACTGTGAACCAAGATTGAAAGCACAAGCAGTTGGCATAGCCAGGCTGGAAGACTCTCATGTGTTGATTCTGATGTGACCGTTTCCCCTGCTAACTTATTTAATTGATTGCCTCATTATCAGCAACCCAGCAATAAGCCATGTATAATCTGTGGCAATATTTCCCCCAGATATGCAACCTATAGAGAAATAAAATCTATTTCCTTTTCCTATTGCTTTGGTATCTCATTTTATTGTTGAGTAACACATACAGCTGTATGTCTCCAGATGGCCATGGAAGGATGAGAACTGAATTTGCAAATATTATACCACGTTTCAATTTGACAATGTTAAAAAAAAAAGGAAATGTTTCATATAGGCTTAGTTCAATGTAAGATTGGCTCCTCCCTGGTAGGATATGCCTGGCTGGATGGCATCACTGTTTTCTGGGAGCGTGGCAATGCTTAGTTCTTACAAAGGCCATATGATCCCAACATACCTGAGATGTGTCCTCTGCACCAGGCACAACCTGCAAGGTAAAGGGAAGGCTCAGGCCACCCAGAAGACAATTTTCTCAAGGTCCAGGGACTGAGGAGCTACAGAGGAAAGTAAGGCATTGGGGTCAGCCCAGCCCTTGGTTGAAACATTTTGTTTTGATCTCACCAAAGGAGAACTGAAAAATACGGGCAAAATCAAAATGTTAATATTACAGAGTATGTTGTTTCCAATTGAAAAATAAAAAAAATCAGTGGAAAATTCCAACAGTTTTGCAGCATGGCTCATATGTGATGGAGACAAATCCAGGAAGCAATGTGCAAGCTGACTGGGAAGCATGCAGAGGTGCCAGTGCCAAGCCCAAAAGCAGGCATGCATGTTTTCTTCCAAAAGAGGGCGAACTGATGCAAAGCATTTGGTACCTGCCTCTGAGCTGAGTACAGGCCAAGCATTTGCATGTAGAGGACTTGCCATCATCATGTAGCCATTTATAACTGTAAACTCATTTTTATCTTGCAGCAGCATCGGGGAGATCTGTACACCATAAATGGAGTCATTACGTCTCAGTAATACATTGTCTTTCATTTTCTACTGGATGATTCATGTTGGTTTTAGCCAAATCAAAGAACCTTTCTTCATTTAAGCAAGCTCAAATAAAGGCAGTGAAGACCATTTCGGTGCTTATGAATTTCTATGAAGGTAGTGTCCCAGATTCAAACCGAGCAGACGCGGTCCTGGATGCTAACAGAACCTGAGCTGCCACATGGAGAAACAACATGGAAACAGGCATGAGGCCAATTGAGGTTGGCTGGAAAGCAAAAGGCTTGATTTTAGGAAAACTGGGAGGAGTGGCCGACAGTTGCTTTTGTTCTCGATTGCCAAGCCATCAGTTACTTCACAATAAGCCTTTCTGGCTTCTCCTCTCTCTTTCTCTCTGTCTCTTTTGAACTCTGTCATTGGCCCAGGAAAGTTTCATTAAAACTATACTACTCCCAAAGCTTTGTTTAATCATCATTCCTGATGAAAATCAGAGTTTAGTGAAATATGTTAATTGACAAGTTCTTTCCTTTTGCTCATAATTTCTTCTCAGGTTGCTGGCTGAGCCATAGGCAGGACTTACCAGAGGCTACAGCAGATGGTGTTTTTGCATCATTAACTCTTGCTGCTTCAGCCCCTACTGAAGCATGTCCCACCCTCTCCATGACTGCTACATTATAAAATATTACATGAAGAACCTGTTTCAACAAAACTCTTAAGCACATGCTAGCTTTAAGCACTTGGTTAGTTGTCTTGTGATTAAGAGATCAGAGATGCTGCACTGGTGGAGTCTTCTTCAGGGAAGCACTTCTCCATGGTGATCCATGGAAACTGCTTTTCAGCCCACTGAAGCCGTGTGACTACAGATGTGCTCAAAGTTGTTTTGCTCTAACTATTAACTGCCAAACAGGGTAGTGGGACTATTTACAAGGCTTAACATCAAGCACATGCCGAATGATTTATTGCATAATTGCGGGTTGGGTGGTGGCCATGGGAAAAATTTTCTTCGAAACAGGAGGAAAAGTTGATTGCTCAGTGATGGGGCTGAGGATCAGCTCTTGAATGTCCTTGTAGCCTTCCAAGAAATGGTGGTGATCAGTGAGCAATGCTGTTTGCAGAGCAGTTTAGGTGTCCAAGCAGTGCTACTGCAAGTGCTTTTCTTTTACGAATTTCACATTATGCCAATGAGATCCCAAGTACCCATGTTTTGACTCTTCTGGGCTAAATTCAGCTTCTTATTATGTTTGTACAAACACCTCTGAAAATTTATGCCTGTTCTGTCACAATCCACTAGTTCTTCCTAACCCTCCTCTTCCAAGGAAGCTGTTGCAGTGGGATTTCTGCCTGTTCCTATGCAAGCTGCAGACAGCATCAAACACATTTGAGGGTTTGGTCACTCCTTGGTGAAGGAGATGTTCTGTAGCAGGGACCAGCATGGCCACAGACATATTTTAGTCTGTCTTTCAGCACTGTGTAATTCATTAAACTATTCAGCAAGGAGGTTTTACACCTGTAATGTCCAATGACATAATTTGCAGAGAGATCTAGAAAGCCTCAAAGTAGAGAAATAGTAATATTTGGATTAACCTCTGATAATTTTGAATGAATTCTCCCACAAAGGATGCATGACTTTTAGTGTTCAGTCTGTTCTTCCATGCTGGGAAATATAAAAGACAAAATTAAAGACAGAAAACACTACTTGAAAATTCTTGGTGATGATGTGGGATGAATCCAGAGCATCCTTTTCCCTCAACAGACATCCCCATTATGTATCTTAAGGAAGACATTTATTTAGCAATTTAGCACGACAAGGCAGAGTATGGTATCCTAATGCCACACTCACACACCCAGTTGCTAAACGACTGAACCTGCACAGCCAAGGGTGTTTGGACGACACGTTGCACCTCCAAAATGAGATCTTCCGCTTCCACCCAGGAGATGGCACTAAGGCACTCACACAAAAAGCATCACTTGAGCCTTGCCAAAAACCTGTTTTCCCAGAAGTTGTGTGTCAGGGAGAAAACCTGCAAAACTTGCACTCAGTGGGTTGTGCATCTTGTGATGGGACCAACTGAGTCCCCTAAGAGCAAACACGTTTCTGACTGCTCTGTGGATGCTATCACTTGGATTTGAAGTCGGTTGTCCTCATGGCTCAGTGAGTTTCCCATTGGATCAGGGCAGCCTCCATCCAGGGATGTTCCTCTGTTTCAGATACAGAGCAGCACCAAATGCTTTGAAAAAAATATGCCTAAGGTCAACCATAGCAATAACGAGGCAACATAGTTCTGGAAAACATCTCCTAATCTCCACCAGCCCAGCTTGTTTCTCCATGCTGGGGTTTTTTTCCCTTGGACTTTGTTGCTAGTGTAAAACCTGATGTTCGCCCTACAAATGTTTCATCCTTTTTTGAATCCTGTTGAGCTCATGGCTGGTGTTACCTGGTGCCATGAGCCCAGGCTGTGCAGAAAAAGGACTGAAAATGGATGGTGTTGAGGTAATGCCAGTATTAGCTAGAGCTTCTCACCTCTTTTTGACCCCAGCACTCTTCAATGTTAAGCCTGTGTCACTCACATGAAGAGGCTCCATCCACCAAAAAACAGGACCATCATTGGAGGCACCAGGGAAATAGGGAAGCTGACTCTGTGGCTGCTCCATTCTGTCATCTGAATATATTTGCATGCAGCCCAAATGTCCCCTGTTATGGCATGGCTGTGACTCCCACACTTGCTGAAGCCACACTTCGCACTGTGCTGACCACTGCTTACCTTTCTGTGTGCTTGAACCGCCTTGGTACCATCACCATTTCCATAGCAGGGAGTTGGGGCGAAAAAAAGCATTAACAGCAACCACTGCCATGTCAGACAGACCAATATGGGGAAGGGGCAATAAGAGCTAGAGAAACAAAGGTTTGAAAGAAAATAAATGTAATTCTGTGAAGAGAAATGGCAGGAGATGGGGATGCAACAGGCTGGATCCTGGGTGTGGGGGCTGAAATGTATGAGCGCAGGTTTTGAAAGCCCCATCTTTAAGCCTGGTCTCCAAAGCTGGAAAGCACCTAAATAAGCATACTGCCAGAATATCCAGGAAGGACATTTATCTTCAATATCAGCAGCTTCCTTCCTCCTCCCTGGCACACAGTTAAGGACCATGTTAGCAAATCCAGCATCCGTCTGCCTGATTGAATATCCTCATTAGTGCACCTGACAGGGTGTATCACAACCATATATTCTGATTCAGCCATTTGTTTGCACCATGGTTTCCTGGTTTGATTTGCATTTAGCAACACACTTTTTCCTAGTGAAGATGACTTGAAATTACCTTGTATATGTGCCCTAGGCATTTGCCTAGACACAGCCCCTGTCAGTGTAACAAACCGTTGCAGCAGAGCAATGTCAAAATCAGCTTGAGGAGCCTGTCTCCAGCACAGGGAAACAGGATAATGACGGTTTTTTTCATAAGAGAAAACTATCAGTGAGGCCATGGGATTAATTTTAAGTGGTACAAAAGTACATGTCCCATTAAGACCATCTCTATCCCCATGGTCTCATTCCCCAAAGAAATCCAACTCTTGGTCTCCTCAGGAGCCTCTGATGTAAGCAAGTATTATTTTTCCCCATTTTTAAGTTAAAAGCAGTTTCATTGTTTCTGCCTTCCAAGTTCTGCAGCCACTAGTCCACTATACTTAGCTACAGTGGAAATACCCTATGCCACCTAAACACTGCATAGGCTCTGATCAGTAACGTCCCATGCCAGAGCTGGGAGAGGTAGCAGCTTTGCAGAAACGTCAGACCTTTGTACCTCCCTGTATCATCTGCTTGGAGCTTGGCCTTGCCAGACATCGTTTTGCTAAATCCCCCAGTGCTTCTCTTCCTGCAGGGAAACACAGCCATGCAAATGACTTTCCTAAGGTCCTGCAGCAAGTTAATGGTAAAATTTGCCATGGCTAAGTGGTAATGGGCTGAAACACCTGCAGAGTAAAAGGAAGCAGGAGGGGTGATTCCCTTTGATGATAAACTCCTTGGGGCAGGGACCAGTGTGCTGCTGTGTCTACATAGTCCCTGTCACCATCGGGTCTAGATATGCTTGATCTTGGTGTAAAATAAGTTATTTGTTGTCATTATTATTATATTTTGGCTGTATCTGTTAAGAATCTCTTCTTGCTGAATACCGCAAGGACGCCTCATTAAAAGCAATACATTTTAGGCACTAGGGAAAGAGTTCTATACACCATTCGCTCCAGGTGAACTTTGGCATCAATTCAGAAGACCCAGAGTCAGATCCCTAATGCCACAGGGCTTAACAAAAAGGCTGTGATGGGCACGATCCTGCCCGGGGACATCAGCCCTTCCCAGCTCTCGGATCGGCGGCTCTGCATTGCCATCTTCAGGCTGGGAGCAGCCTTACTCCTTCCAGAAATCCTAGAAATCTCCCAGACACAGAAAACTCAATTCCGGTTTACCCAGCATTACTTGAAATTGGTGGCCAAACCCCAGAAAAACGTGTTAAATACAAAGGAGGGGAAGGAGCCCTGCAAGGCTGGTACTCAGCTGCCCTGGATAACACAGGTTTTTCCCTGCCTGTGAACGCACAAGGCTTTAGAGAGTAAATTAACACAAGCAGTGCTGTTTAACGCATGCTACTTCTTGCTGCGAGACAAAGTTTATTGGTAAGTTTTCTTTAAAGTACAGAAATTGAAACGGCCTAAGTGCT
This sequence comes from Pandion haliaetus, assembly GCA_013401275.1. Taxonomy (NCBI): domain Eukaryota; kingdom Metazoa; phylum Chordata; class Aves; order Accipitriformes; family Pandionidae; genus Pandion; species Pandion haliaetus. The sequence goes on from VYZV01010847.1 coordinate 27,393, forward strand.
ATTAGCTCTGTAGCCTGCACTGTCCCCAAAAAGCCTTCTTCTGACAATGATAAAAGCTCAGGTTCTTGGGAGACTGTAATGATAATACATGTTTAAAAAGGTCTCTGCTAAACGTTTCACATTGGGTTTGGAAGAGAGGAGGTTTCCAGGCTTTCAGGGTCTCTGACGGTCAATGTGACACAGCTTGGAGGGCCAAGGAGCTGTAATCACAGAACAGCATACGTAACACATCCTAAAATATATCAGAAATTCATGGAATAATGTAGGTGTCCTGGCCCAGCTTAGATGAGGTTGTTCAGACCTTGTCTCCTCACCTTGTGAACATCTCCCTGTGATTCCCCCACCTCTCTTGTCTCCAGACAGTGTTTGACCACCCTCGAGGTGAAAAATATTCTCCTAATAACATCTGGTTGGAAAATCACTTTCTAGAAGCCCAGAAAATCATAGAATGGTTTGGGTTGGAAGGGACCTTTGGAGATCATCTAGTCGAACCCTCCTGCAACAAGTGGCACAAATGCTGCTACTCAGAAGAATATTCCAGCAGTAAAGCTCTTACCATTTCATCTCAGGTCTTGTGATAGTTTGTACCACGTCTCATGACTGTTTATTCTTTTCCCCACTGCCTCAACCCCTGAAATCCAATCATTACTACCATATCTCAATGCAAAAATGGGTAATCCTGGTACTTACCACGGCCACCTGTAGCACCACTCACTGGGCTGTGTCCATTCCAATCCCTTTCCCAGGGCACAGCCCAGAGCACGGCCCTGCAGCAGGGATTTGAGATGACCAGTTCAGCCTCTGCAAGGAAATGCTGTAGCTGTCCTTGTACTCAGATACCCAGCGGTTCCTGCAGAGAACGTGGAGAAGGGCATAAGAAGAGGACCTCCATCCTCTGCTTTGTGCACCAGGGCAGGGGACCTGCCTCCCGTTCCGCAGCGGTTAACCACCCAGCCGGGAAACTGCATAGAGCAAATGAAAGCACATGCCGATGGCGTGGGGGGAGAGGGGGAACAGCCTGTCTCCATCAGGAGCCATGCAGATGCTGCAACACACATGGCTGGTACATTGGGACCAATCTCCCACCCAGATCAACCATTATACAGGCTCGGTCTCCAGCCCACACATAACTCCAGGATCATAGATCAAAATTGAGACTTCAACACAGAGCTGAAATAGATGTGTGTGTTGATGGGGGNTGTTTGTGGGGGGGGGGGGGGGATGGATGATGAGGCAGCAGGGAGGAATTGCCTTTCCGGTGAGAAATGAGAGCTCAGGAGCAGTTTATGCCTGTTTGTTCATAGTGTGCAGATGAGTCACGTTGCAAACAGCTCCTGCCCTGTCTGATTTGAGAGAGCCCTTTTCCAGGGAAAGCCCAGGCATGGAAATGTTGAGACATGCCTCCCACCCCCAGCCCCACAGGGACCTTGGCATATTCCTTCCACGTGGATGAGGCTGTCCCAGGAGAAGTCTCCTCGCTCCTATCAACCCCACTGCAAAACTTTTCAGGAAAAGGTTGAGCAGGATTTGAGAAAGGATTTGGCCCCAAGGGAATTCATTTGAGCTCATTGCATTATACAGACACAGAGAAATATGCTTGAGAAACACCTTCCAATCCCAACCAGCTCCAAAACCTCCCTGCCCTACTCTTACCCAGTCCCCACTCCCACCAGCTGCCCTCTCCCCCCAGCCCACCTGTCCCTTACTGGTTTAAGTGATCATCTTCAGGGAAAATGTGAGAAAGACTCTTATTTGCTCTATAGTATCCACCATAGGCTCCTGGCCAGCACTGGAAATCTGTCTTGTAGGTACTTCTCCAGTCAAGGTCAAAGCACTCTAGTGAAAGAGAGTCCAAATAATTGAAAGACTTTTTTTGGTCTCTGTCTTCTGTATCCCACAGTCTAAGTGTTCCCTCTTCTCCTGAGCTCCATTGGCTGTTTATGCTTTCAGCACTCTTTTTGGAGCTACCACGACCAAAGGGTTAGCCAAGGGAAAGTGCAAGAAACTCTTCCCTGGTGTAGATAAGGTCTTTTAGATGAGATTATTCCACCCTTATTTTCTATAGCCTTTTATGTATGATGGAAGTCACGCAAGGCAGATCTGGAAATGATATCGTGTGCTCTTCCCTTATGGACGTTGACTTGTCAGCTGGTATATATTTTCCCCTACCGTCTAGATTTTCTCTTTCATTATGCCAGAGCAATGCATCTCTGCTTTATTTAATCAGGGACTAAACCAGGCAAGAGATCCAGGGTCCACTTAACCCCCAAGCGAGGATTATCACATCTGTTGTGCTATCTTCCCCAAAATCCCTGTAGGAGTTGGTTTGAAGGGGTGCTGTCTCCTATCCTGCTCTCCAGAGATTCCCCACCTGTATGTTAATAGCCTGTGTCTGTGTCCTTCTGATTGAGCAGATCTGCCTGAGGAGAAAAGGGCTGCCACCTCTCTCAACAAAGCAGGGAGGCTGCACAAAGAGGAGCTGCCGACTGTAGACGTTTCAGATTTTTTATGTATTTTAAAAATGACGTGTTCTTGTAATAAGTCGTTAGTAAAGTATTTTTGTTGTTTTCAGTGAGGCTGAGGTTACAGGTATTTCACACATGCATGACCATGTCAGGCTGTTAATGCAACTCGAGCAGTTGCAGCAGCAGTTCCCGTGCTGCGACATTATTCCCAGGGAGGTCACATCGAGCAGGGCTGCGCTGCATGAGGTGGCCCATATGGAAACGAGAATGAAAAAAACATTATTTACAATGCTCCAACCTCTTCTGGAAGATAATTGTTTTTCTCTGCCCTGCTTCTCCCCACTGATGGGCAGATGGTTACAGGGACTCTGTGGACCTTTCCTGTGTCATTCACCTTCCCTTCACCTTCCTCAGCCTCTTCCTGCATGTCGTGGTTTAACCCCAGCGGGGCACCACGCAGCCACTCGCTCACTTCCCCCCCAGTGAGGTGGAGGAGAGAATCAGGAAAAAAAACCCAAAAAACTCATGGGCTGAGATAAAGACAGTTGAATAGGACAGAAAAGGGAGGGAAAATAAATACTAACAATACTAACATAACGTACAAAAGAAGTGATGCACAGTACAATTGCTCACCACCCACTGATGGATGCCCAGCCAATCCCCAAGCCATGGTCCCCCCCAGCCAACTCCCCCCAGTTTATATACTGGGCATGATGTAATATGGTATGGAATACCCCTTCGGTTCGTTTGGGTCAGCTGTCCTTGCTGTGTCCCCTCCCAGTTTCTTGTGCACTCCCAGCCTCTGCTGGCAGGGCAGTATGAGAAGCTGAAAAGTCCTTGACTTAGTATAAACACTGCGTAGCAACAACTAAAACATCAGTGTGTTATCAACATTATTCTCATCCCAAATCCAAAACACAGCACTATACCAGCTACTAAGAAGAAAATTAACTTTATTCCAGCTGAAACCAGGACACTGCGTTAAATTAAAAAAAACAAAGCCAGGCTGAAGGCCACAAGTCACCCGCATGGGGCAGCTACCACAACCTCTATACACTGACCTTCCACCAAAACAGATGAGCCCAGGATCATGCTCCTGTTTTGCTGAGCATCATGCTGTCTTGCCCGGTACATCTCCTGGGTGAATTGTTGGTAGGTGACCCAGCCCGGGGTCAGCTCCTGCCTGCACAGCAACATCCCTGAGAGATGGGAGAAGAGGGTGCATTAGTCAGGAAGCACCATCAATTACTCACCCAAATCCTACCCTTGGGTGGCAGCAAGCAAACAACAACAGCAGGTTGGAGCCTCAGCTGGCATAAATCAGGGGAGACCCATTCACTTCAGCAGAGCTTTGCTGAGGTGCATCAATTTTGCATCGATTTGGTTCATGAAGCCAGTACAGGAAGGATTTATGGTGATGCGAAGGAAGTGGAAGGAGCCATATTGTCTCCATGCTGCCCTGGAGTGCTAAAAGGAGCTGATACCCTCTGCAGAAAGTTTATGCATGGAAAGGTAAGACTGAGGGAAATACTGCACTGCTGGACTACACAGGGGCAGAGCAGGAAGGGAAAAGCTTACGGTAGTTTTGTTGTTAGCACACAACAACTTCAGATGGGCTTGGCAAAGAGACGCTTGAAGCCCTCAGATGTTAAGTAGAGTCTAAATGGACTGTCCAAATGGACATCTGTCCAAATGGAGACATGTTCATCTGAGCTGCTTGCCCAGACTCTCCTTCTAGTGAATGGAGAGAGAGAAAACCTGCCAGGGCTTACTTCACCTCATTCTTAAGGTGGCATTTAAGCTACAGGAGATGGCTGTGTCTTTTCTCCCTACTGATCATGAAAAGATCCAGACACAGACGTCCCATGCTGGGAGAGGTGAGCTCAGGGAACAGAGAGGACAGCCCTGCTCATGTCCTCCTGGATTGACCCTGGAGCATTGCTGAGCAATGCTGCCCTCTTCCCTCTCACACAGGAGCTCAGAGGAAGATCTCTGCCACTTTGGGAAGGTTGAGCATGGCTGGGTGATGTTTAGTGACCACTAATTTTGTTTTCCTGACTTCCATCAGCATTTTAATCCATGCAAGCAAGCTGTTAAATGACATGGCTGAGGGCTGGCTACCAGCCCCTTTGCTGCATTTGCTGCCAGACAGGTATCCCCAGCAGAAGGGCACGAAGGGCTGCTGGTTTGAACCATCCAAGTCCCTTGTGCTCAGCCACAGAGTCCTTTTGCCTCCCTGCACTTCTGTTCATGACCTGCAACATGGGGTTAACTGCATCTTCCTCTATCCCAAAGGAGCCGTGAAGATAAAACCCTTAGAGACTTTGCAGTGCCGATGCCTTGCTAGCAGGGGCTCTTCATGCACCGAGCATGGCTCTGCGATATTTCTAAGACTCCGGCTCACTACGTCTGTGCTTTGAGCTGGCCTGGGAGCTGCATATTCATGGTGACAGGGTGCTGTTCCCATGCTGCTAATCCTCGCCGGGCTTAGTCCAGCACCGATGCTTCATCAGGATGCTGCCATCCACATGTGTCCAGCCAGCATGGACCATGGGCAGGGGGGGCTCAGCTGGCAAAGGCCCAGGCAGACAGCCCCTTGGGTAGCTGGATACAGCCAGTCAGCTGTTTGCAAGCAGCCGGCGCCAGCGTGGAGGGTTACCTGCTGTTCCAGTAGTCTGAGCAGCAGTTGGAAGACGCTGGCAATAAGACAGCTCGTTCTCCAGCTCAGCAAGAGCCTGCAGCCTCTCCGATTTCTCTGCCTGGGTTGCTGCCAGTTTGGTGGCAGAGTAGTTCTTTGGCAGGTAGCTTTCTGCAACAGGAAGGACCGAAGTAAAGTGCTTTCTCTGCTGTAAGGCTTTGGGGCTGGAGGCACTGCCTTCCGGCTCCCTCCCTCCTGCATCAGTAGCACAACTGCTGGCTTTCATGCTTGGTGCTGGGGTGACTTGTCTCCTCTCCCTGACAACACTGTCACTGTAGATCGTTGCCCGCTCCTCATGGGGTACGGCAAACTCCTTGGCTTTTAGCTGGGAGTCTGCAATCTGCAGCTTCTGCAGAAAAAGGTCCCATGTGACTGGAGAGACAGCGAGTGGGAAAGACAGTTGCTAAAGCATCAGCAAGCAATGCTACCTGCCCACAGAAAAGCCTGGGCTTTGGGTGGGTCAGCACCCCTGGGGATACAACGGCCACAAAGCAGCTCCGTAACTGTCATTAAAAATGCACAAACCATCACGGCTTCCTCTTTCTGCCCATCTTATGGCTTGGGACTCCGCTGGGCCCCAGGTGGACAGTAGGAGGGAGGGAGTGAGCCCCAGCACAAGCAGTGGTTTGATGTGGGAGAGGGAATAGCTTCAGGGTTCATGTCAGGGCGAGGCTAATGGGGCACTTCTGGTGGCTCCAGCCTCTTCAGCTGCACGCTACAGCTCCATCACGAGCCAGTTGCTCCTTTCTAGGGGCTCAGAAAGAGACTCTCCTGCTGTGAGTTCTGACAGGCTGCTGAAGCCAGCAAGGACCATCCTCGTGGGGTTTGTCCTTCGTTGCTTTTGATCTCCATGGATTTCTGTTTGTCCCTCAACTGCCAAGGTCCTTAGGGCTCTCCCCAAGGTGGCTTCTCCTTCGCCATGTTGACAGTAGGGCAGGTGGAGGCTGCAGAGCTACAGGAACTACCTGTATCTGGGGGCTTCCCCCACCGAGGATGGCCAGAGCTCCTCATGAGGCATCTCCAGAGGGACAGGAGCCTACAGGAGCCCACAGTGGGGATGGCTCACCAGCCAGTGCTTTCTGCCTTAACCCAAGAGGCTCCCCACCTTCCCCTTGGTAGTAGGCTACCATCTGAAATTTCACAGTTAAGACCACCACACTGGTTTTTTTAAAAACACCAAATCCTAGCAGGGCTAACAGGGAAACCTGGGCCTCCCGAGTACCCCACCATCATGCTACCAAGTGGGACAGCTTTCTTATTCAGGCCTCGGGAGTTAATAAAGTGTCAAAGGGAGCTGCAACCCAAGGAAAGCAGACATATCTCAGGTGCTCCCTCCCTTCTTATCTCCCAAACTACATTAGGACGTCCACAGGAAATATGCAGCCTTACAAAAATAAATAAAAAAAATATATTAAAAAAAAGAAAACCAGAAAAGAAAAAGAAATTGAGATGTGCAGCTTGGAAACTGCTCCAGCAGGCAGGGCTTAAACCCTACCCTCCCAGCCAGGATCTCGGCTCCTGGAAGCTGAGCAGCCACCTAAGGCTGGGGCTGCCCCTGAAGCATTCACCAGCCCCGGAGAACAGCGGGAGCCCCGATCAGGACCGTTAATGAAGGCTGCTGGCAGCAGGAGCACTCCCCGTGGCAGGAGAAGGGAGGAGTGGGAGAGGGAGAAGAAGGGATAGAGGGAGAGGGAGAGGGAGAGGAAGGAGAAGGGAGAGAGGGAGAGGGAGGAAAAGGGAGAGAGGGAGAGGGACGAGAAGGGAGAGAGGGAGAGGGGGAGGGAGACAGAGGAGAA
>VYZV01010847.1:34570-55087 GCA_013401275.1 Pandion haliaetus
CGAGGCGAGGAGAGGCGAGGCGAGGAGAGGCGAGGCGAGGAGAGGAGAGGCGAGGCGAGGAGAGGCGAGGCGAGGAGAGGAGAGGAGAGGAGAGCTCCCCAGGCTGCTGCCCAGGCAAGGATGGCAGCGGTGGCTGCAGACAGCCCCTCTGCCCCAGAGGGCACCTTCACACAATGATTTCTCTGTTGTTGTCTGCCCCTTTCCTCCCCAGCCTGAACTTTTTTTTTTTTCCCCCTCTCCTGTGAGTGTATGAGCCCAAAGCACTTTAGCAACCGAACATGCCCCCCACCACTTCTCCGCAGTGGCCCAGTGCAAACCCCAGCTGTCCCCACTGGGCTGCCACAAGCAATTAAGCCAGGGCAGGCAGAGCGAGGGAAATCAGATTAAATAGCTCAGGGGGTCGCTCGCACTGCAAGGAGATTAGAAAAAAACCAACCTCAGCTTCCCCACAGAAGTCTTCTCAGGCCTGTGCCAGGGCAAGGAGCCATCTCCATCCCAAATGCAATCCCCCTCCTCAAGGCGGTGCTGGGATGGGTCTAATCCTGACACACTCCACCAGCCCCACGGGGAGCAATAGGAGTCTAAGGCTTCGGCACCGGTTCAGCAAGCAGTCGTTAGTGCCCTGACTTAATGAGTGTAATTAGCATCGCCCGCCCCAAACAGCTTTACCGGAGGGTGCAAGGGGGATTTCCCGCATAAGGGATGGGGACGCAAGCCAAGGGCATTTGGGCATGATGTGACCTGCTGGTGGGTCACAGCGATGGGGACCAAAGCAGACCCTGCTGGTGCAGACAGCACCCATGCCTGCTGTCCCCTTGGCACCGACCCAGTCCCCGGCTGTTCTGTAGCCATGAGAGGGGAGCTGACACCATGGGCTAAAATGCCAAGCAAGGAAAAGCCCATGGTACCTGCATGTCCTCCTTGTTGGGTGGCTTGTACTGCTCACACCACTGGTAGTCTCTCTTGTACAAACTCCTGTACATGTCTGGTGACACAGGCGGCTGAAATGAGAGGAGGCAAACACAAGGAGCTGCTAGGACTTGGAGGAAGCCTTCAAAAGTGGTGATACAAACCCAAAATGCTCCCTTGTAGATCAGGAGAGGACGAGCTGCTCTTTTGGGCATCGTCTCCATCCCCTGGGCCACCTGGGGCCAGCCCAACAGGGGCAACCCCTTGCTCAGTCGAGCCCCAAGCAGGGTGGCAAGGAAGGACCTAAGCTCTTTTGGCAATGGTTTCTGAGGCTCTTTTTGTTCTAGGTGGTCTCTTTTAACAAACACCCTTCCTCCTGCCTTTCTCAAGCCTCCTCTGTCTGCTCAGACGCCCCTGTGCACAGGACTAATATAAAGCTGCTGAAATACTTTGATCAGCTGCTGAGGTCCAGTGTCACTCAGGTTAAATCAGCATGTGCTTCCATCTTCTATTTCAGTAATATTTCCCATGTACTTATCACATATTTAAAGTTAAGTGCTGGCTAATGTCAATACTCATTCTGCAAATCGATTGGAGAAATTATGGAGGAAAACTCTGCCAAGCGATATTAAGCCAGTGACACCTGCCCTAACACTGCAAATCTCTACAGTGTAAACTTCTGGAGATGGGGAGAGGATTTTAGGGAAAAAAGCACTATATGTTGTGTCTTCTCCCACAGCATCCACCACGGGCATTGCTGGAGCCAGGAAATCTGGTGAGATGAGCCTGCAGGCTGATCCAAGAGGGCTGTTTTTATGCTAAAGCATTAAATGTGCTAACTTGTCAATGCATGGCAAAGGGCTGGGGCAGACGAGCTCTTGTGCAGTAATTGAAGGTGTTACTGCACTCTCCCCTGCTACATGAACATGTCCACCACACAGGGGTGGCTTGGCCGGCCAAGTCATGGGTCTGTGCTCCCACGTCCATGTGATAAAAAAGAACCAGTAAAAAAGAACCAATAACTGCACCTGCACACAGCACCTTAGGGACAGCTCCTCGTGCCTTGCCAACAATGTCATCCATTATGGGCAAGAATATATTTTATATTCTCATTCCTTTTTTCTAACATTTTACTCTTTTCCCCCTCTGCCTTTGGCCAGGACCCAGAACCTCATTGTCACCAGCTCCTATTACCTTCCCAGCCTGGTAGACCCTGCAAACCCATTACTGAAACACCAGCGAGGATGAGAGTCCCGTGTGCACTTCACCTTCGAGTGCACTTTTTTCCTCCTTGTGTCCACCATGGTGAACCAGGAACCTGGACCAGAAAAGTCACTCAGTTAATAACCAGCAAACCAGATCCTCTCCTCCACACCACCCCAAGGGATAAGGGAGCTGGAGACCTGGAGTTGGATACTGGCAGGAGGAAGGGGATTCAGCTGGGGCTGTAAGACCTCTATGCACCCCAAATTGGCAGTTAGACTATGACTGACTTCATCCAATTTCAGCAATGAAAAATATACTCATCCAGCCCAGCAACCAGCACATATGGAGCCGGACACCTCAGGGGATGCAGCGTCGTGGGATCCAACAGGGAAGAGATGGTGGCACCCCACCACCAGCAGCCCCAGAGCCAGCCAGTGGGTGAACACGGGTGTCCTCTCCTGGGGTAGTGTACAGGTGCGATGGGATCCACCAGTGCCTGCGTGGCAACAGTGTTTCCAGGGTCAAGGGAAAACTCCATCCCTTTGTGAGACACCCACACTCCAGAACCCTGGAGGCGTTGGTGGCAAGAGGCCCCAGAAGATGTGGGGTGAGGGCTTCTTGGAGGAGAAGCCACCCCACAGTCAGAGCTGGGGAGCTGCTACTCACAGCCGTAGCCAGCCATGCTAGGGACACGTGGCCAGGAGAGGGACAAAGCCTGCCCTTCATGAGCTCTTGAAGCATGCCCAGCTCCTGCTAAAGATAAAGATGGGAGCAAAAGATGGGGAAACTGGGAAGGAAAGGACCTGCTTTATGGGTGCATTGAGTGGAAGAAAACAGCAACCTTACCTCACTGCATGGAAGGGTGGGAAACATTGCAGAAGTAAGGCAGGCAGGGATCTCTGCTTGGTCTTGGAGGGCAGAGGAGTACACCTGAACTGTCCCATCCAGACGATGCAGTTCTCTTCCTCTGATGACCTGCAACGTAAGACAGCAGGGGGTGCTCAGATTTAGTCTTCTGTCCCACGAATGGACAGGAGCACCAGACCAGATTCACAAAGCAGTATTTACTCTTTAAAAAAATGTCAAGCATTAACCAGGTTTGGATGCACCTCATCCAAGACTAATCTCACCTAATTTTAGATGTCCACAAAGAGCATGTCTGCCTCTGAGCTGATCCTTCCTGGCTTCCTGGCTCGTTTAGACCAATTCATGTGACCAATGTAGATACGTCCTTGGGGATGAAATAAACTGATTTCTCAGAAAGCCTGGGTTTGGTGAGCTGAAACAAGATTCTCTGGCACCACAGTAATGCAAATAGCAGTAAATGCTGGTAATGAAGCAGGAGTCAGAAAGATGACATCTCAGCTCCAGGATCCTCTACAGAGGAGAACCAGTCACAGACCTGTGTTCACAGGCACTGTCAGAATGACTGAATTTCTAGAGTTATTTCTTTTTGCCCACTGTTAGGCACCAGTGTATAACTGGTGCCTAAGGATGCTAACGCTCTGGCAAGGGTTGTGTGCTGCTAACAGCTCAGCACTGGAGTCAGAAGCCCTTCGTCCTTGCTGTATTTTATGCAAATTAATATTAGAATAAATGATGCAACAAGGAAAGAAATTATTTCCAGAAATGTGAAACTCTCGTGTTCTCCTGTGCTTATATTAAAGGGATTACACTCCACTTCCTTCTTAATACAGCTAATGCTCTATGGGAAGCCCTCAGGCCGGGGATTAAAGCACTTATTCAATTAATTAGGAACAAACTTCTGCCTTAAAGTCAAACACACAAATATCAGTAAGCCTTTGAGAGTGTCTTCCTTCCAGGGCAGGGAAAATGGATCCTATTTCTGATGTAAATGAAACCAAGTCTGCACTCTAGAATTATCAGGAATAATATAAATTCAGAAGACTAACTTTTAAAATATCATTAATTCTTTAAAGCAACACTGTAAAGGAGGGACAGTCCCATCATCTTGAACTCAGTATCTGAACCCCCATCAGTTACAGGGGGAGCAGAATCAGGTCCTACAAGACTAATATAAATGAGATACAATTTTAGGATGTAACATTGGTAACTAAGTCCAAGCTGCAGGCACCAGCAGTGTTTGGATATATTGAAGTTAGGGGTGAAATCCTGGCCCTGCTAAACTCAAAAACCAAAATGCTTATTCAGTAGGATCTGAATTTCACCTAAGGTGTCTGATTCATTGCTGAGATAGAAGACAATTTCCAAAACCTGGCTCCAAATCCTAATCTTCCTTGATGATGGCTTGATCCTTCCGTCTTCTCACAGGCGCAGCTCACATGAAATTAAAAGGCATTTTGCCAGGATAGTTCATGCAGGAGCAGCCCACTATTTCTGTTCAGCTTCCCATTTTTCTTCCCAAATACCAAATGATGGGGCTGATGATTGCCAACATAATCCCAATTAGAAGTGGGTAGGAACCAAACTCCCAGCTCTCATCTCCCTCTACCTCCAAGAGAGCTTATCTGCCTCTTCATTGCCAATTCAGATATGCAGAACACGTAAACCAGCCACATGCCTCTTTTTAAAAGTGTTTTTATACATAGGGACTGTTTTTAAACTTCCTTCACAGATGCCTGTGGGCTGCAGTGCGATTCTCTCTCCTGCGATACCAATTCCCTGCAATGGTTCCAGATTTCTCTTGAGCCCCCCAACACATGGAAACTCAGCAGAAAGATGCACCTGCATGTCAGATCCCTCCCTCAGCATCCCCACACACAGCACAGGCTGCACGAGAAGCACCAGGAGGGAGACATCCAACTGGAGTGAATGGAAATATTGTGTTGGCTTCACATAAGCTGGAATTGCCCCTTCCCTACAGCATTAACCACTGCATAATCATTCAAACTCTGCTGGGCTACACAAAGCAGCACTGGGCACTTCAGTGTTACCTGTGAATCTCAGCCATGGCGTTGCTTTGTCAGCACTTTTTTGACCAGGCAGCTTTTCCTGTGCCTTTTCCTCCCCACCTTCCCCCAGCTAAACTCTTTCTATATGTTTTTCTAAAGCTTCCCTGCCCTAGGAGCAGTTTATTGAAGAGGGCTCACTGTACCCTGCAAGGCTGCCGTCTCTGCAGCTGTCTGCATACCTCTAAGACCGAAGTTAATGCTGAAGACCAACACTGTACTATAAACACCTGCAGGAGAAAATTGCTCTTAAATAATTCGTGTATTTTCACAATACTCCAAGGAGGCGATGGCTGAGATTCCCAGGGTCAGGAGCCTAAACCACGTACCTGAATGGAAGTGCCCCTCTTTCTCAAGGGTGGTTTTCAGAGGGTGCTGGTGCTTTTGACCTCTTCACATCATGCTATGTTCATGGATAGAAGGAAATTAGAACAAGCCAACTGGCACCAGATTGTCAAAAAGGCAGACAATTATGTGGTTTAGTAGCACCTCCGGAGAATTTTCCAATGGGCCCAAATGTGTGACAGCTGAGTTCAGGTCCTTTAAAATCAGATGGGAATAGTTTAAATTAAAATCAAGGACCTTAACTGTAATGTAAAACAATAAGATTTGTGTACCTGATCTGTGCAGCTCCTTCTTGACATCCTGCTGGACATTTCCCTGTGCTTAGAGGTACCTATATACCTCTGGACAGTCAATCTCATAGCCTCAGTAAGACTGCAGTAACATATAGGATGTGACACAGAAGTGAATTTCACATCAATTTGGCCCTAACTTCCCACATTTGCTGTCTTTTTCTACTTGTGAAATGGCAAAGGTGCTATCTAAGCCTGTATTGCTCTTGTACAAGGCGCTGCAGGGTTCAGGTGAACCATCTCAGCTATTAACAATTCAGTGCAAGAAAACATGGCCAAGGAGGACATACCTCCCTGTCAGCTCAGCTCTTGACAAGTGCTCTTTGGGCTAGGAATAAGATTCATTGCCCCCGTGAGGATGTTGAAAGAGGGAAGTGATCGGTAAGCAGGACCCCCATTGCGTGAAAGAGGCAGGGCGTAATCTGTGAATCTCCATTCAGGTTATCACCACGAGGAGACAAAGCGCAAAGGGGAGACTCTTCTTCAAGGGAGGAGTGTTGACAGCACGTTCTGTCAGCATGAGGTCAGTCATCCATTTGGGTCTAAAAACATGAACTTTCATGGCAGTATGGCAATCCAGCATGGGACGGTTTCCCATGGAGTTAGTTATTTCATGCTTCTCTCCAGTTTTCTTGACAAATTGGTGGGGGCATTTATGGCATCATGTGATCTGAAATAAGCAGCGTCCTTCAGCCTAAATCTGAGGCACCTGTAGTTCTCTTCCAGCCATGCAAATCACTTACAGGACTGAGCCCCCAAAGTCAAACTCCTTGTTACACAGACACTCCTCTCTGCAGAAGACAAGAGCAGCTGGTGAACTCGATGGTGGTGTCCCAAATCTTTGGGCAGTTCTGCTGTAACCTGCTGAAACAATCAGCTATTTGTTCATGGTTCCCCCCCAAAAATCATCCATCAGCAAAGGATGGCTGAAATTTCATCACTGCCTATGCGATGTGCCCTGTGATACAAATCAATGCATATTTATGCACCTGTATAAGGCAAATACATATATGTATTGTTGGAGAACCTAAATCTGCTCACTAATGCTGTTGTTTAAATAGCCCTTTAACCACATCACTTTTCTCCTCATTAGGTTAAGTCACTAGAGGTGAAAAAGTCCTTCCAAAATGGTTTTCACTCACTCACTCAGTCCAAAGTAAACATGCCTCCGGGACCATTATGCGTATCAGATATCTGAGGCTTTGTTAAGAGCCTGCCTGTTAGGTAAATTCTGCTTCTCTTTCTCCTTGGAAGGAGAAGGTTAAAATTAGAGATAGGCTCACATGAGTATGGCAGAACAGCACCTTGCTTTATGGACAAATAAGAATAACAGATGAAATTCAGAGCAGTGCATGCAAGTGACCCAAGTCTCGGGGAGGCTCTTGATCTAACATAACTCTGGTTACAATACCACATTGGCTTGACTTATTCCTGTCACTTGCAATCACATCCATCACATATCTCATGGTGGCCAAGAGCCTGACATTTTCACCAGCAGTCAGTGGAGCCACCACATAGAGCTGAGGGCCCAGAATAACAAGCACAAGCCTTTGCTAGCAATAAATATAGGGGAAATGTGCATCTGTAGCATATCATGGAAAATCCTCAAGCCATATGCCCACATGTCTGGAGACACTCACGGGTTTCAGCCAGCTGGACTTTCCTTGAGTCTCACCTTGCAATACAATCACATCTACTTCTTGAAGGCAAGTTTGGCAGAATAACGACCACTCCAAATCAGCTTATCTACACCTCAACCACAACTGACTACAGTGAAAAGGAGCCTTTCCATTAACTGCACCAAGGTTTGGACTGGATATGCAACTGGGAGATTTTCCCACTGCAGCCATTAACTGTTCAGCTGATCTAAACTTGTCGGGGAGAATAAAGCAACCACCTGCTTCCAGTGACAGGAAAAGTAAAGTGAGATCAAACGCTAGCAGGAGGAGAGAATTTAAGCAATGCAAGAGGTGGTTGCATGTCATTTCAGAAGTCACCTTTTGTCTTTGATCTGAGCTTAGGAAGTGGGCACCTCCTGGATCAGATGGTCATTAGAGAAGTGTGCCACCAAAGTCATCCCACCTTGAAGTTTCAAGTGTTTGCTTTCCCTGGGGATCCTCCTCCTACTTCCGCCACCAGGTAAATCATCTGCCCTGAGATTTCCTTTAGAAAAGGCAATTAATACAGGTTAGGGAGCAGGGAGCAGGACTTGCGTCCTCCTCTAATGCCAGGATCATTCACTGCGGTGAAGCTGAGACTGCTCTTTTATAACTGTATTATACACGCACAGGTAGGTCCTCTAAAGATCAGAGGAGAGTTATTATAAAAGCTGTTATGCAAACAAAAAAGCCCTGGCCCTGAAGAGCTTACAGTCTAAACACACGAGACAGATAAAGGACTTTGACTTGAAGTATTTTAAAGACAAAGCACTCTGAGATAAAGCAAGCTACAGATCACACAGAAAATCTGTGGCAAAACTGTGGATAAATCCCACTTTGCTGAATCCTCACTTCTGCTCTTAACAGCTCCTTGGACCGCTGCCTGGTTTTTGCTCACAAAGCATTTGTTTTAGCAGCACACTTTGAGGAAATAAAACACTGTGCAGTTTTAATGTGGCAAGCACATGGAGCTACCTTCTAAAAGCAGAGATTTACAGCAGGCATGCATGCAGATATTTGCCAACCCTCGGCATGCAATAAAATAAACCCTTTGCATTTAGTTTGTTGATACCTTCGATGAGTGTTAACAAGAGGCGAAAACACGGGGAAGTAAGAGCCTGGTCTCAGGTTACCCCATAAATTGGTTAAGGCTGCAGAGAGGATTACAGTCCCAGAGCCATCCTAAGTACTGAGATGTCATTACGGCAAAATCAAAGGTAACTATGGGCCTTGGCAGGTAACTGTCAACAGCTACGGGAAAGAGCCAGCCCGGGAAGGAGCTCCGCATCAGGATGAAATTCAGTCACCTTTATTTTCATTTCAGGTGAGGGGTCAAGCAGAAAAGCTATCCCCAGCGGCCTTTATTTACAGTTTTCAAGGGAGCGGCTGATGAAGCATTTAGAGGAAGAAGGATGAACCCGCTCGTCCCTCACTCACAGAGACAAGCCTGATGACAGACAGAGGATGCTGTAATGGCACAAGAGCTGGGAAGATGCCTTTTATGAATGAAACAGCAGCAGTCTTAATGAAGTCGTTTACAAAACTCCCAGTGACTTGAACAGGGCCAGGACTTCACCTGTAATATTTGCAGCGAGACCAAGTGTCTTCCCATCAGGACACTTGCTTTCTGCAGCGTAGGAGCTCTCACTCCCAGCAGTGATAACAACAGCAATGCCCCATAAGCAGATTTCAAGGCATTTCTTCAACCTGAGTTTTCTTTTACATTTCTTCTCTTTATCCTGCCTAGGCAACCAACCTGAATTTCTAGAAAACCACAATATGTTCATTTTTTGTTCCTAGTTATGTTGACAATTTGCTATAAAAACCTTGGAAGGATTTTTTATTTCTCTGGATTTCCTGTTGATGAATGAATAGGGAAACTATAAACAATTCTGTGTTGTCAAGTCAGAGTAGCTACATCCATGCTGGAAAAAAAAACAGGGACTGTTCTTTGGCCCCGAGCTCACATCCACACAGCCCAGCCAGCGCTCCCCATAGCAGACTGGTCCCATGGAAACTGCCTGCTGAGAAGTTTACAGCCTCTGAGCCATGCCTGGGCATGGGAGAATACTGTTAACCCCAAAACATGCCTGGCCCATGCTAATAATTTAACAACATGGACTACTGCAGGTCACTGGCTGGGCGCATGACCTGGTCCTATTCAATGCAGCAGTGGAAATAGAGCCAATGTGTACATACCAGGCATCCAGTATTTTTCTATGTTGCTATCAAGTAAATGGTAGATGACTTGAAAGGGAGTTTTAAGACCTCAGAGCTTCAAGCTGACCAGTACGGGAAAGCAGAGGGTGATGGCACCCCGCACAGACACTGCAGGGCACAGCTCCAGCTACTCCATGGACCACGGGCTGCAGCAATGCAAGGAGCCAAGTGCCTCACACTGTGCCCAGAAATCCCCACCCAGGGCAAGAAACAGAAACCAAAAGGTGAAATTTCTCCTTTTCCACTCAGATGTGGGAAACCTTCCTTCACTCTCCCTCCTCTTTAAAGACCTAAACCCTACCAGCAGCCAGTTTTGCAAGGGTTAACCAGCATGAAATGAATGTGGAGAGACAGTCCGGGACCGTAATCACTTATTATTTTCAGGTAATATGCTTTATCTCTGACTAATCTCCTCATCTGGAGAAACACTCACTGCAGACAAGAGTCACCGAGGTTATGTCTGATGATGGGGCTCTACGGACTACTGGCTGCGAGGGCCCAAGGAAAGGCCAAGGAGAGGACTTCAATTATGGCCTGAACTATGCTCTGGTAGCTGAAAGGCCATTGTTTAATCTACTAGAAATCATCTATTTTAGCAGATAAAGGGATTACTTGGGTTTTCTTTTCCCCAAGAACAGCGTGTTATTCCAGCTACTAATAGAACATTCAGTATTTAATTAAAGAAAAAGCACAGGGAGAAGCAACACAGGCATCAACATCACTTCTGGGGAAATTCAAATTGATTGTCACCCTTTGATGCTGCTCAATCACCTCTATCTCACTCACCCTTCCTACAACCCAGATTAAATCATCTAGTTCTCTCCACCCTGCACATTTGATTTTTTAATTATTTTTTTTTTAGGGATCCCATCCAAAACTTTGGGACTACATAATGTGAATTCACCGCTCTGCAGAAATCTCCTGACTTGTGAAGAGCCAGATTACCCATCAGGAGGAGAATGTGGAAATTTGAGTTGGATGTTGCCTCTTCTTTTGCACACTTGGTGCTGCTTGCTGTCTGGCAGGGCTCTGCCTGCCTGGCCCATTAGAGTGATCTGGTGTCATAGGTCCAGTGTTTGGAAACTCAAAGTGGCTTTGTTGCTCAAGGATGAACTTGAAACTGCTGTATGCATAAATCTTTTGTTTGCCCCTTTTCCCTCCCAGTTCCCTTATTCTTTGTTATCTCCATTTTCAGAGAGGTTTGCCCTTTATTTTTTTGTCCCACAGACTAGTGACCATAAAGGACAGTTACCAGTCATTCTCAAGTGCTCCACTGTGTTCAGCAAATACAGACTCATTTTCTTATGTCATCCACCCCTTTGATCCACAGACTGCAAACCCAAAGGGTCTATGAAGGAAGACTAAGAAGTAACAGCTTACAGAAGTAGGTGTAAATTCAGTACATAGGGGTCCACACCTCTGTTGAGAGAATTGTAAAATAAAAAAAGAAAAATCAAAATCAAAACCAATAATCTTGTTTCTCCTACGATCAGGACCTTAATTCTCTTCCCTTTACTAGAAAAAAGGACAGGGTACCTTGAAAGTGATTATCCAGCCAGCCAGCAGCCAGTTTCCTCACACAGATGACTGTCACTTTTGTATATCGTACTGCTGACAGTCCCATTTCTGACACGGTCTCACAATCTGTAACATTTCATTGCAAATACCAGCTGTGGTTTTTTGTTTTGCTTTCCTGACCATCCATTTCTTTGCCCATAGAGCAAGGACAGGGACCTACTGATTAGCCTGATTTTTGCTTCCATTTGTCTGTGTCTTTTCATGACTGTTTCAGATGATCTACGCCCATGTGTGCCAGCTACATCCTCCTTCAGATCTCTGTAGAGGGATCTGTTGCTGTCCTGTGTGGTGAAGTTTCTCAGATAAATGGGGCTGTCCATCTTGTCCACCCAGCTGCTGCCCGCCTGGGTAGTGCTCATCCTTTCTCCCTTTCCTCCTCGTCTTTGTCTGGTTCACACCAATGTTTGATCTGCGTCATTCATCGTGGGACAGAGCAACCTGACTTGGCACATCTGATGAACTGGCACCACCACTGAAGATGTGATCATCCTCAAGCTTTTGATCTCCTTGTCTGACTTTGCCCAAAGTCTATGGTGACTTTAACTCCATCCTTCACTTTCTACAGGCAGCTCCAGAAGTTACTGCGAATTATCAAGTCACCTTGTGTGCTACCAGTCATTGTGTTGAACCAGTTGTTCAGCTTGCTCTTGACCAGGACTGCTGACCTCACCTCTTCATAATGTTTTTCAGCAGCTTCTTACACATATCGTATAGCCCTAGGACACTCCACACACCTATTGCAACACACTGGGTCAAATGACTTTTTGAAATTGTGCAACTGAAGTTCTTGGTATCTCTGAACTTGCCAGTGACTAGCCTCTTGCACTGGTTTTGCTATACTGTCCCTCTTGCTTTGTGAAAACTGAATCTACCTTCTGAGTCCTCCAGCAATGAACACAGTGAGGAATTTCCTTAGGTATCAGAAAATGCACAGAATTTGGAAGGTCACCATCATGTGAATTCACTTACTAGGATCCACTTTTCCTTGTTTAGGGGATCTTTTCTTTCCTGGTAACATACAGTTGCTTGGCTGGGTCAATGACCCATGCTACAACCCCATCGATCAATCCTCAGCCCCTCAGATTTCTTTAGTCTCCTGATCCTTCTTTTCAGCCTCTGCTAGTAAGATTCTTCTTGTCATCCTGCTCCTGAAGCGTTATAATCTCTGAAACACTGAGAATCTCTTCATCTCTTGATCGGTCATCTGTAAAAACTCATAATTTCACCCATCTCCTCAGCCTGTCCTTTTCTGAAAGCAGGGAGCTCTCATCAGCATTAAAGTTGTGTGTTGTGCTAGTTCTTCTTCCTTTGTGTCTGTTATAAAAGACAATCCTGATTTGGATTTTCAGAAGAATGTTTTAATGCTGCCTTGCTTTTTAAACCAATTCTCCTTGACTGCCCCTGCTATTTGACTTTTGCCCAGTTCTGGGTATGCCTGCTCAGGGTATGTCTTTTCACCTATGCATTCTGCTTAGCACTGGCCAGGTGGAGAATGTCTTCCAACACCCAGGCCCAGTGGCTGCTTGCTTTCATTCTCACCAAGCCATGTTAAATAAATGTTGTTGAGACAGATAATGAGGTTATGACTGCAGAAGACCACTGCTCCAGGGGATACTCAGTGCTTGCTCTTCCTCTACTTGCTAATTTTGGTCTTCCTAAATGCCAGTCAGAGCTTTTCAGCTCTGCTGCTTGTTTAGTTTGTACTTGCACCTCTTTTTGCATATGTAGAGTCTGTAGAGCCTCATGAAAGCCTGCAGGCACTTGCCATATTTGCTCCTGGTTAGTATTGTCTTTGCCAATCTTTGGCATGTGCCAATCAGTCATGAACATCAGTCACTGGGTACTTGAATGGTTCACTCGCAAGGTACAGCTTAGGCATGCCTTGACTGGTAGCAAAATCACCCGAAATTCTTCAAAGAAATCAAGGAAATTCTTCCTCAGTATCTGTCATAGCAGCCCATATATCTATAAGTGCTACAGAACCTGTTCCACAGCCCTAAATGGAAAGGCTGGTTTCTGAAAGGTGACAAACCTTGAGTTGACCAGGGTTTTCTTTTTATTACTGTGATTCCTGCTGATGCCTCTCTTGTGTTTTGCATCATTACCTTAAAACAAGGTTTTCCCATATGGCAACGCTACTTTTTCTGTCCATCTGATTTTCAAAAGGCGTACAGTATTATGCTGGTACATCTCTAACTTGCTCATTAGCAGTGAGATTTTACCCAAAGTGATCTCAGATTCCTGTTTCTGCTGGCCAAAGCTTCCATTAGCAGCAATACTTTCGCTGGACCACTTCCCCTCATCAGACACTGACCTAGTTACAGATATCAGATAGCATCTACATGGCCAAGAAGACTGAACAGACCTCAAAACATTTCTTGCCAGTAGCCTTCATGGCAGACACGGCCCTGTGGCACTCGGCACATGTTGCCCTGCACCTTTTGAGCACTTCTTGTGGGTGGGTTTTTGGCTTAGATGATAACAAGGTGCTCAGCCCTTCTCATAAGAGCCACACTTCAGAGAGAGCAATTCTTATTTAGGTATCACAGCAGTATCTACATTACCAAAATCACCTGCCTGGCTGGGCAATAAAGCCTGGACAGAAATACACTGAGCTTGTCTGTACTGGGCAAAATAAGCACAGTTCAAAGACGGCAAACCATCTGAGGAAAACTCTGAGTCTGGAGCCGGAGTATAGTGCAATGTTCAAGGTAGGACTAATGGTAGGAAAATGGGAATGTGGGAGATCACTGTGGATGGCCCACATGCATGCAGAAGGATCCAGGCTAAGATTTCTCTTAGTAGCTGTCTTCTATTGAGTGTGTATTAGAAAAAAATGTCCCATCTTGATTTTAAAATTGGTGGAGAATCCACAGTAAGTCCTGGTAAATTGTTCTAATAATTATGCACGATAGTAAAAATTGATACTTTGTACTTAATTCAGTTGCACGCAAGGGTGTTCAGAGCTGTCTGAGGTTCCCTAGAATATCTGAAATGTCTGCAGTGCCTGACATATTTGAAACAGCACCAGTGGGAGACCACTGGATACTGCAAAGCAACTCAAATAGCCCCAGCTACCTCTGTGTGAGCAGCTAAATTGAGCCCCTTCTATCTGTCCGGCTTCAGTTCTGGCCACTGATTCCTGTTCTGACTTTGTCCTTTACCCTCATGCTTCTGCTCTTGCATAGATATTTATAGACTGAAAACAAGTCATCCATAATATTCTCTTCCCATAAGTAATTAAAGAGAGTTCCTTGAGAAGCTTCCAAGTCACAGCTGCACATTGTCTGCAGTGGTATCTTCGCAGGAACATGGTTCCTACCAGTTTTATTTGATGTCCCATAGCCTTGTATTTGACTGGATAGTAAAAAACTTCATCCCTGTTACTCTACCCTGCTACTCATGATTTTATAGGTGCTATCATAATTTGATGCAGTGCCAATATGAAATTATTATAATTCCTTATTCCTATGCCTCATTCACCCCAAGATCACAACAAGGAACAGCTGATTATTCACAAGAACCAGAACAACTTTTTGAAAAATTATTAATTTCTGAGATGGACTCCATCACCTCAACAATCTCAGATTTTTTCCTAAACACATGTCCTTTTACTCTTCCATATTGAAATACACCCTGCCCATTTGCTCCCAGTTCCCATGCAGAGATCGAGGTAGCTCTGTGTCAGTGAACTGTCCTCTTCATTAAACACTCCATAACCCTGGTTTTAGACTCCTACACATTCAGTAGACAATGATTCTTTATTTTCTCCCCAAACCAATGAGAGAAACAGAATAATGAACCAGTTTCCACAGGATTTCCCTGCAAAGAGACTCAAGGATTCATTTTTCACAGTGACATTCTGACATCTCTGTTTCACCAGTTAGATCCACTTAATTTGCACGATGTTGATTTTATACCATTTTTTAAAAATCCACCTCCAAGACGGTATTAACCAAATACTTTCAGAAATCAGTTACATCAAGAGTTTCTCACTCTCACTGGAGAACAACAGCAAATTGATTTGACAAGGCCTATTTTCTATATACGCACACTCATTTGCATCAATTTCATTGCCCTCCTCGAAGAATTCATTAATCAAATGATGTGGCCCCTATTTCTTGCCTTTAACAGTGACAGGCTGACAGTCATAGCATTACCCAAATCATTTGCCAAATCCTTTCAAATAATGAGCCAGTATCAGCTTTCTTAGTCTTCTAAAATCTTTCTAGTGTCCCAAAATGAAAAGTCAGCATTAATGGCCCACATGATATGTTCCTGGTTCCAAGAGCTCTGAAACTCTTGGCTGTGAATTACCGGGAATGGCTGATCATAAAATATTTAATTTATGTTGTTGCTACTTAACATAATCCCTAGTTATTAATGGAGCCCAAAATGGTCTTTCACCAGTACCTGATACTAATACACCATCTGTTTTTCTCCCCCAGAAAAACATGGAAAAGAAATATTAATTTAATACTCCTCCGTTTACTTGTGGTGGTAGTAATGGCAGCTACTGTGTTTATCTACTAACAGTTTTGATTATTTTTACCTTAGCTGACCATAATTTTATCTTTATGTTTTTCTACTTCCATTACTCATTCCAGGGCAGAGGTGGCCTATTCAGATGAATTAAGACCAAAAAATATTGGACTTCACCTTACTCGGTATGAGTGATCACTATAGGGCAACCAGCCCAGAACACCAAGCTCCATTTCAAATATCCCATTACATACCAAAAACATGTAAAAAGCACAAAGATGTTGCTTTATTTCAGCCCAGGTCAGTCTCTAGCTTCAGGCAGGAGGGATGAAGCCCCCTGCTTAATGCTCCTCTCAGAAAAGACACTATCCGATAGTACTGAGTTAGTCACACCTCATTGTCAGGCAAACGTTTTTATTGTTGCAAAAATAAAATGAGGAAGGATTAAATTTGTGGGATCAGAGTGGGGATTTTTAAATACTTTTTATGAATCTTAAGCCCAAGGAGAGCCAGGAGGAATGCAGGGCAATGAGAGTGTCTGCAGACAAGTTTCCAAACACCTGGAGTGTGTGCTTAATCCACCCGCAAACAGTTGACTTCTTTTTGTCTCCCACCAGGCTCCTGTTTCGCCCAAAAACCAAAGTCAGGCTTCTTTCCCGGTTTTGGTAAAATCACTTCTGATATGCAGAGTTACTGAAGCCTGGCCACATCCTTTTGTCCCCCAAAACTCTGAAATTCCCACTTGCAACTGTCTCACTCCCAAGTTGTCTATTTAATCCCACTTTTATTAGGAGCACAGCTCCGGGTAGCTTACAGAGGTTACAAACAATGAAGCTTTTATCAAAACTTTGGCTAATCAGTCACTAACAAGCTCTCATTCAGGAAGGGGCTAGGCAGACCCAGGCTAAAACTAACCTGAGGGGGTAAAAAAAATAAAATAAAATAAAATAGGATCGGGAAGAGGGTGTTCCTCTAAACCTGGATCAGTGCCCCAGTCCACAGCCACAGAAACACTTGTGCGAGCACAGCAGACAGAAAAAGCAGCCAGGAGTGGACACAGAGCAGAGCTGCTTCTTTCAGCTATGGTGGTCGCTCACAATAGCCTGAAGTGCTGGAGTAACTACAGCTCGTGATAAACTATGATTTTTCCTTGCTTTGTGGCAGAGTCCAGGGGCTCCATCATGTTAAGCACCATATAAATGCACCAGGAAAACATTTGCTATTCCAAAACGCTAACCCTCAGTCTGCAGCCTGCAGTGTTTTTACAGAGACTGAACTAGAAACAAAACCAAACCAAGCGTGTTGTCGGTAGCCTGAAAATTGTGGAATGAGGACATGTCCCCAGGAAATGTTGGAGGGTCTCAAAAATCAAGAAATATTTGAAAACATCTGATCATATCATAAAGTAAGTTGGCACAATGTGATCACCAGAACTTCAGTCCAATAGATGACTGTATACAGGGAGGGAGGAATATACATTATTCTCCTTAGGTAAGGGATAAAAATTACTTCAACCTGTATACATGTACACAGAACACCCTTCCCAAATTCACGGCAGTGAAATATCTCTTGCATACCATCAGATATTCGCTCTCTGTTACCCATTTACAGGACAAATCAGAGGGTGAGTGAAAAAAAGAGACTTACTTGGAGCAGATTAATAGGTGTAAAGCACCCAGTCTAGGAAGGAATAGGCTTAGCTGTAAATAAGGGGGTGGTATTACAGTTTAAATTTAATTTCAGCTGTTCTTAGTCAATTCCTTGATATTCTTGAGAGTGGAGCCACAGTCCTGGACCACTGGGAGAGAAAATGTAATTCTCCTGTCTTGTCCCTGAGGATGAAGAACTCATTCCCAATTTCGTTGATGACTCTGGAGAAAGATACCATTTGCACATGAAGAACACTTTTATACGTGGGCCATCAAGTTACTGCCTTGCCTCTTGCCAGCCCTAGGGAGAAAGTGAGACTTATATTGCAAATGCAGCCCAAACAAACCAAACCTGTGGTTCCTGCTTCACTGCAGCAATTCGGAGCCATTGAAGGGATCCTGGTCTCCCTCTCCTACTGGTAAAGTCAATAGCAGCCAATATGGGCTATTAGGTTCTCATCCTCCAACATGTTCCCTGTACCTAGACCTCAGCATCCTTGGGAGACGGAGAGAGACCCAGGTGGGTGCAGTTATCGGTTGCCGCTGCGAGGCTGGGTGCTCAGGTCTGAAGCATTTTCAGGTTTCCGTGTTCAGTTGTACACACCTGAGATTCGCAACAGGAAAGTTAAGCCTGTACCTACATGTTCAGAGGAGCAGGGCCTTAGAGGCAAAGACAATGTCTTCCTAGCAGGGGGAAAAGCGCTTGCTACATGCACGACAAGGACAAGCACAACACCAAAGCAAATGGTGTGGCTAGCATAAGGCAAGGATGGGGAGGACCTTGCTCTGCTGCAGCACTTTTCCTCGGGAACTCTTGAAACACTTTCCAAGGCAGCTGGCTGGAACGGTTTGCACATAATCACAGCTGGCTGGGGATACAGTTCAGCCCCGACTCCCAGGTGCCATGAGCTCCTCTACCCGGCAGAACTCACTGCCACACTTGTAATGCCAGTGCTAACAAGTGTCCCAGCGACTCGGTAATAACAGAGTAATTTCACAGCATTGCACAAGCTCAACCCCGAATCTGCTCGCAGTGATGGACAGTAGCCTCAGACTCTTACCTTGAAACTGATTTCAGTTTTGCGTTTCGGCACCTTGCTTGCCAGCTTCTCAGTGCGTTTCTGAAAGGCAAACACCTCCCAGACCTCTCTGGAAAAAAGCAGCATTTAGAAGCAGACAGGCAGAGTGCTGGATCTCTTCATGCTGCTCTCCTCGTGCCTTGGCAGAAGGGAACAGCAACAGGTTTGTACTGAGAGCTGACGATGTTTTGAGGCAACACGGCGTGCTACT
This sequence comes from Pandion haliaetus, assembly GCA_013401275.1. Lineage (NCBI taxonomy): Eukaryota > Metazoa > Chordata > Aves > Accipitriformes > Pandionidae > Pandion > Pandion haliaetus. The sequence continues at coordinate 53,128 of VYZV01010847.1, forward strand.
TGCAGGATAAATGCATTAAGAAAATTAAACATTTTTACAGCCGTCACACCATCAAAGCTTTATTCTCTCCACTCTTTAAATTAAGTGTTGGTTTGCATATCCGTGCCATCCCAACCATGTAATAACCTCTCTAAAGCTATTTTTGTTTCACATTCCTTACTATTTGGTAAAGCAAGCTGGAGTTTTCTGAGGACGCGCATTTTTATTAGAGCTAATTCAGCATTATTTTCTCACCCATTTCCTTTGTTGGAAGTGGGGAAATCAACTAAAGAAAACTCGAAGGCAGCATACCATGCCTCTGAGGGAAACTGCCTTCCCCGCCTCGTCATAGCAGGGCTGTTCCTCTAGATGGCTCTGCCTTTGCCCAAATACATCAAATCCCTGAAGCAGAAAAACGCAATTTCGAGCGATATACGGTGATACCTCTCCCTCTTGCAAAGATCGTGGGGGTTTTTAAGCAAACGCATAAACACAGATTTGTTGTCATTTTAGAGAATAACCTTTTTGGCTTAGCTCTTCAAACACAGAGGGAAGTTGTTTTTTAAAAATCTACCTGCTTCTTTTCCTTTAGATGTCCGTTCTAGCTGTGATTTCCCCATAAACTGCTTGTTTGAGATGCCTGTTGTCCGATCAGACTTCAGATCATCATTTTCCAGTGCGACCCTTCTCCAAAGAGATGTGGAGCTGTTAAAAATGATAAAGGCAAGGAAGCTGAGAAGGGAAAAAGCATCTTGTGAAACGTAATGTAAAATTTTCTCCTGCTGTTCTGGCTATCCACATACACATGGTAAGCTCTTTCCCCAAAAGATGCAAAATAAAATCAGCAGCAGCAACAGTGACGGAAACAAAATAACAACAGAAAAAAAAAACCCCAACTCAACACCCCCCCCCCCCAAAAAAAAAACCAAAAACCCCCACCCCCAAACTGTCCCCTTATGATTAAAGGAGGAAATCCAAAATCGTTAATTTTTTATCACACTCTTCAATGATTCTCTGTCTCCAAACTGTCTATCCACTTGTTTTAAAACGAAATATAATGGTGAAAACCCTCCAGTTATTACATCCCTGCTTAGATCACACAAGGGCTGAAAATTTGGGATTGGAAGTAGCCCGGGAAAGCTGCCCCGATCTGGCTTCACCGATGACATGTGCGTTTATTACTATTTTATCGAAGACATAAAACGCAAAGACTTTTCCCAAACGTTCCTCTCCCCCCAAAGTCCTGATGTCAAATCAAGACACCCGGCGCCTGCAACCCTGGGGAGAGCGCTTGGCACCTGTACCCAGAAGGGGGATTTTTACGTATTTTTACCAGGAGAGAACGGAGTAACGACCCCGCTTAACACCCGGGGATTTACATCTTCTAAGCGACAGACAAAGACTCTCTAAATTCTCCCCCACCACTGACCGTATTTTTCATGTTGTTATACGAGTGGGTCCGATCGTGTGCTTTGCCCCGGACGAGAAGGACTTGCCGGAGCTGGTCCCCGTATAAGCCCCGGGCTGTCGGGATCGTTAGGAATACCGAGAGCTTTTTCTCTGCAAAAGGATGGGCTTTCCCTCAAGCTTCCCCGAGGCACGGAGGCGAAAATCAACTTTTATTCATTAAATCGCGCGCCGCGACTGCCAGCCCTTTGCTCCCGCAGTACGAGCGAACACGCCGATGCTGTTTGTTTGTTTAATTTCGGGCAATTCCTTATCCCAAGCTAATTAACTGCCATCTCAGCCCCGGCTGTTGTGAGACGGGCGGCAAAATTACACATAAGTAACAAGACTTTAAGCGAATTTCACCCTTCGCGCTCCCGTCGAGGCAACCGCAGCGATGCTAATCTCCCCCGGACCTCAATCTCGGGGCCGGTTTCGGGGCCGAAGGAATCAGGGACGATAGCATCCCTGGGAAAGAGGGATCGGATCCCTGAGCGCCGGGGCAGAGCGCAGAGACCCCCGCGACCGGGGCGGG
>VYZV01010847.1:56444-121013 GCA_013401275.1 Pandion haliaetus
CCCCCGGGGCACCGGCGGTGCCCGGGAGTGGGCGGAGGCGCGCCCGGGCAGCGCTGGTCCGGCCCGGCAGGGAGGGGACGTGCCGGTCTGGAGACCTCTGTGGGGGACCTTGTGGGGTCACTGCTCCCGTCAGGCCCGGGCATGGGCAAGAGGCGTGTGGGGACAGCCCCTTCACACTAAGTCTTGGGCGCGGAGCAGCTTGTCTGCAGCCCCACAGCTCAGCGCTGCTGGCCCGCTCTCCCCTCAGTGTACCTGGGTGCACCAGCCCACCTTTCCACCAGCTCTTCTGAGAAAAGCCATGTCAGGGGCACCACCTTGTCACCCACTGCCAAGAAGGCCGCAAGTGCCTCTGCTTGCTGTGAGGCAGCCAGAGCAAGGGGAGCCCAGCTTTGCATTCCTTTCGGCCAGCTCCTAGGCAGAGGTGCAGATCCTCCAGGGAGGTTTATGTTCTGCGATGGGGAGGTTCTCCTCCATGTGGCCTTAAGGTTCACTTGGGCATCAGAGGGGTGGAGGTGATGATGTCCTGGAGCCAGGTTTTGGATCCTTGTACTGGACAACAGGCAGAGAAGGAACAGGTGTAGGAGAGATGTGGGTTCTGTGCCGATCGGACAAGACATGGATATTGCTTGTCTGTGGTGAGGCTCACTGTCACAGAAGTTGACTTTCTGTCGTTTCTCTTGTTTTCCACCAGGGAAGGGAAACTACTGGACCTTAGATCCCAACTGTGAGAAGATGTTTGACAACGGGAACTTCCGCCGCAAACGCAAACGGCGCTCTGAGCCCAACGCACCCGCGACCGCCTCTGCGTCCTCCTCTCTGGGGGGCCTGAAAGCCGAGGAAGAGAGACCCATCCCAGCCGCAGGCAAACCATGTGGAAACAGCCCACCCCCAGAGCTGGACCCCTCGCCTTCTGCCAGGGACCATCCGAAAAGCTCCTCTCCCTCCGGTATCATTTCATCCACCCCTAGCTGCCTCAGCACCTTCTTCAGCGGCATGAGCTCCCTGAGCAGCGGAGGCAGCCGGCTGACAGGGGGTCTCGGCAGCGACCTGCATCACAGGAACTTCTCTGCTGGACAGCTGAGCAGTGGCACTTTCACCCCTTCCAGCAGCTCTTCTCAGGAGGTGCCTTCACCAGACCAGCTGCAGCGGGTTGCGGGACCTTCCCCTGCATACTACAGCTCCTTCCATCCCAGCAGCAGCAGCCAGGGAGCCCAGTACAACCACTATTACAACTTCACGGTTAACAGCCTCATCTACACCCGGGATGGAACGGAGGTGTAGGATGCTGGGGCAGTTGGCCGGTGAGCGCTGCAACGGGAATGGGAGTTGCAGGTGTATTTGGCAGCACGGAGGACCATATGCGTTTGCAAACAGCATTTCAATGTGGACACTTCCCAGGAGTTCTTCCAGGAGGACAGATCTTCTCACCTTTCAAAATAAGAACACCCCTTAAACACCAGCAGAAGGCAGATGCAAAGTCTTTTTCCCATCCTGGAAAATGTTAGGTGGTTTAGATGGCTTGCCATCTAAATTCTGCAGATGAAAGCGAACTGAATTGTTTTCAGAGGTTTCTAATCCTGAATGTAGAATAAGAAGTTTAAAAACTATAACCATAAAGCAATACCAGCAAGAGCCAAGTGTTAGACATCCAGTGAGTCTTAGAAGAGAACAGGAAAAAAAAAAATGAAGAGATTTCTTATGAAGTGCCTTGTACAATGTATTAAAAAACTCTTCTGCCATCAATTGCCTATGTAAGCCCTTGCTTTCTGCCCTGATCCTGCAATATGCAATGCACGGGGGGCATACTTTGGGTAAACACCCACCCAAAACCTCCTTGAAACCCACAGAGGTTTGCTGTGGTCTTCCTGTGTACGGCATATTGTAAAGGCAGGACCATGTCTTGTAAAACAATCTTTTTCCCGGAGCTTAGTACCAAAGATAACTCTAGCCATGCAGCTTTAGCACGAGAATAAACACTGGGGTATTTTTATACATATTTGTACGTAATGTAACTCTTCTGTACATATGTTTCTATGTGGTTTTATATTTGTAAATTATGCTCTGGAGCTGTACTTATTTATAATGTGTTTTAAACTTTGTTAAAGTTTATTTTACTTTGTTTCCCCTTTTTTGTTGTTTTATTTGTTTTGAATTTGTTGGTTTTGGTTTTGTTCGTTAGTGTATTAATGAAACTTTTCAGGCTGAACAGCTGTTGGGAATAAAATGTTAACAATTGTTAGATTTTTGCCTGTTTGTTCCTCAGTATGTTTGAGGTATTTCAAAACTCTGTGGGAGACAGGTTTTGCTTTCACGTGGTTTGGGATAAAAGGTGCAAAGATTTATGAACAATTTCATCTGCACAGTAAAAGAGAAAAACACTGCTCTGGGCCCAAAGGAGACTCATCTGAGCTGACTTGCAGCCTCTCATAGTCCCACTGCAGAGTGGGCACTCTGGGCTTTTTTGTTTGTTTGTTTTCATCAACGGTCTGAATTACAACTGTCCTTTTTCAGCCTGGTTTAGTAAAAAAAAATAAAAGCTTTCAAAAGTAAAAGAAGTGGGGCTGGTTCCAGCATGGTGCTAGCTAGCAGGAGGTACGAATTCTGAGCTTGACTGTTGGCTTGATCGGTTTTGCAAATTTGTTTTTCGAGTAGAGTTGCACCTGCTTAAAATGACAGGCTAGTTGAGAAATCGGACCCGTCAGCTAGCGGGCCAGGTGGAGCGTCTGCTGTCAACAGGCACTCCTGAGAATCCTTCCTGATTCATGCTGCTGGGAAAGAAGAATCCATCCTAGAGCAGCCATTATGCAAAACGGATCAACTCCCAATTCTTGCCATTTGCATAAGCTGTTTATTGGGCGCTGTGTGCAGGTAGAGCATAAATATAAATGTCTTCATGAGGAATGTAGCATCAATAATGAAGTTAAGCATGAAATTGCAGCTATTTAGCATATATGCATCTGCCGTGATGTAAGGCTGTCCCTGCAGGCTCTTCAGAAAACAAAATTGTTAGCAGTGCGACGCAGCGCCTCTTCACTGGCTACCTGCATAACATACAGGGTAGTGATGCAAGACAAACCGCTGGCCTGATCCAAAATATAATGAAGCCATGATGAAACGTCAGATGACTTCCATGTGCTTGGGATCGGGACAGAGTACTTGCCCCAGCACTGGCCAACCGCCCTTTGTGCAATATCTGAGACCAGTGGGTGGGTGGCAACTCCTGCCTCATCCCCCTCTCACTCACCCCTTCCCAGCACAGATACCATCTTCCTGGCTTTAGGGTTAATTCCTCCATGTCTTGATTTTTAATTGCGTCTTGGGTGATGCAATGATAGTGATAATGGGAGGGAAAGGGCAGACTGCCACTAGCAAAAAGACAAGGTGGTCAGTCTTGTCCTGCTGGAGTTCAATCGCACCAGGTATGGAATAGCTTTATTTGGATTTTGGACTGCTGAGTTTGATCTAAAAGCAGTGGAGGTATTCCCAGCACCTTCAAAAGATTTAGAGCCAGTCCTTAAATAAGCCAGGAACTGCTTACTCACGTATCTAAGTGACCATTGCACCTCTCCTCTGCTCCACAAGCCTATTGTCAGGCCTTAGCAAGCAGCAGGCCAGTGTGGGACGCTTGCATGTGTCCAGCTCATGTTCTTCCACCCAGATTTGTTTCAGGATTTCCCCTCTGCCACTTCCATCAGCTGTAGGTTTCTGCAGACACTACCCATCAACGTTTGCTCCTGAGGATCCCAAATCTACAAATTTGTGTTGCTGTGAGGTCTGCCTCCAGCAGTATGTCCTCAGCAAATATCCCATGGCTCAACAGACCTTCTCATGCCACATTGGTCGGGGTGGTGGCATAGCCAGAACCTTCCAGAGCAGAGCCAGGGAAGGATTCACCCACCACAGTGCTCCAGCCCCGCTCTTGAGGGATGGTGGTGGGCTCTAGGGAGGTTCTGGCAGGTCTAACTGTCCCCAGTGCACCTTTCCTGCCATGAGCACCAAATCCTGCTCCCTTCAGGGAAAGTGAGCCCTTAGCTGGAACCGGGGGCTGTGGCCCCTCCTGCGGACACACCACCCCAAAGGCTGGTGTGCTCATGATAAAGCAACCTGCCCAAGGGACACTTAAGAGTAGATTTCAGCAAATAGACACCTAGTCTTCAGAGAGGAGCCAAGTGAATGAGCTAATGGCAGGCTTTCAGGTTTCCTTTTGTCATTAAAAGAGAATCTTCTTTTAGCAAATCTTGGGAGAGGGAGGGCAAGAGGATTGAGTTTAATGAAAGGCGCTTAAAAGAAGCAGGGCTATTGTCATGGGCTTTGGGGATTCCCTACTGTGATTCCGGGGAAGACAAAGACAATCAGCCTGCTGCTCCCACCCCTTCCCACTCCCCTCCAAATGCCAAGGCTGTGCCTGGGATGGGCAGTTCTCCATGACAATGAGCCTCTCCTCAGCCTGAGTCAGGTGCGTTAGCCCAGCAGCCCAGGGCATAGCCTGCTCCCAGATAAGTCAGCGGAGAAATGTCCTTCCCTTGGAGAGAGGCTCAGGCCTCCACCCTGTCTGCTCTGGCAGCCATAGGAATCACCCTGTAAAATGACTTCTGGCTTTGAGGGAGAAGTGTTCTCATGGGGGTTAGCTGGGAGCCCACAGATCCTAGCTGCTGGACGCTAAAGCTAAGCGTGGCAGGAAGTCTCATCTTTGCTTGGTTTCTCCACTCCTTCTAGGCACCTAGAAAGACGCCACCTCAACTGGGCAAGACTGATGCAGCTCAGAGGTACTCAATGTGAAACCATGCTCATGCTGATGACTGCAAGAACAACTAACTGCCTGGTACCGCTGCCCTGTGCTGCCTGTACCCTCTGACACTCCCAGCCAAGGACTGTGGCTCTTCCAGCACACACAGCTAATAAAAAAAGGCAGTCCCTGCTTGAAAAGAAGTACAGTCCAAAGGCATTTCAAGAGATGCGTTGGATCAGTAACACAGATGCATGCTGGCTCCTACGTGTGGCACTTCTCCAGCACGGGGTCGTTTAACTTTGCTCAGCGCTGGCCTTACTGACATGCCAGCAAAGGTTCAGGCAGGCATCCACTGCAGGTCTGCACTTGAGCTACTCCACATTACAAAGGCTTTGCCAGTACAGCTGGATCAGCCCAGTCCCCTAGAGGAGACCCAGCTCCCATCAACAAAGGAAACCCTTGTGCCAGTAAAGTTAAAGCCCCCACCCCCAGCAACACCAACTATATTGCGGGGAGGTGGGAGGGGATTCAAGAGGCAGAACATAGCCATCCATGCTGGGTTTCATCGCCCGCCAACTCTTTTGGAAATAGGGCTTCAATTACTGCCACTGGCCATGGACTGTGGTTTGCATCTCCTCTGAAGGAGGAGGCTTTTGAGTTGTGCTGTCGCTCAAAAAATCCGTGAAGGTTGGCCACAGTATGTTGTGCCTGTACAGAAGGTTTTATTGCCTTTTTTATGCTGATCAAGGGTGATTTTTCCCTGAAATCTTTAGGAATAGTTCAAAAGATGTAGTAGCGGTCAAGGAAACTACAGATATCCTGCCCTTGCCCTCTCTGTATTTCTAGCAGTAGAAAATCTTCATCAGACTTCTTGAGATAAGGCCCCACAAGCCCTGCAGATCTCACCTGACTTTGAATGCGATGTACCTAAATTTTGCCCTGCTCGTTCATGGAAGGTGGTCCTGTCAGTCTCGTTCTGATAGCACACAAAGTAAGAGGGACAAAGCCTCATTTTGTAGCTTGACCCAAGAAAGGCAAGATGAGAATCAGGCCTGGCTGATGGTACATGGATGGCTGATGCCTCAGCTAGAAATAGCTATTCCAGATGGACACTGCAATTGGTGGGAAATTGTTGTTTCTTCTTAGGCTCTGGCAAAAAAAAAAAGACTACTTTTATTGTCCTGTTAGAAAATCCCTCCAAAACAGATTTTTATTCCCAATTATATTTTTCTCTGATTGTTGAAAGAAGAAAAACGTGCATTTATCCTTTCTTTTTCCTTCTTTTTTTGGCAGAAATCTCCATCAAGCTGAACTCCAACCCCCCAAAACATTTTCTATGAAGAAGAAGGTTGATGGAATGTTTTTGACCAAATTACTGAGCTCAATATTCACCTGGGTAAGGTGACGAGAATTTGCCCCTCAAGGAATAACTGAAGTATAATGTAAAACATCAAAGGTGTTATTTTTTTTTTACCTTATACCTGAGCTATCTCTGAATCATATCAAATAATCTTCTCGTTTCATAACACCATACAATGCAGGCTAAAAGTGTATGTGATCTGCTTTGTGTACTGCTGAATGGATGATTAAACTGTCTAACCTGAGGGATATTAATCCAGGGCCTGCCCCAAACACAGTGAAGTCAGGGGAAAGACTCCCACTGACTTCAGAGGGCTTTGGAGCAGACCCATAATCAGCCAGGCTCTAATATACTTCAGGTGGTGTCTACAAGACTGCCCGGGGACACGTAAAAGGAGCTAAAGATTGCACATTTGTGAATTAAACGTCGTAGGCCTGATCCAGGTAATTGGCTGCCATAGGAGAGCAGAAGCCGTCTCCCCCATCCGCCTGGGCTCCTTGGATCATTTTCCCTTTCCTGCAGTCCATTGTGTCCAGGATTTATTGACAAAGCAAAGCTCTCGCCGTGCGGCCGGTCCACGTTTGCAATAAACAGTGACAAATCAGGTCAGGACTGATGGTTAATCTGCCCTTGGACCCTTCAAGTGGTGCTGATTTTATATCTAATTAAAGTGAATAGCAGAGCTGAGCTGTGCCATTTCCCTCCCAGGCCAGTTCAGAGGGTTGCAGAACCCACACCTCACTCTACCATTTTGGGACCACCACAAATAGTGATCCTGAAACATGCCTCAACTCCAAGAAGGCAGAGGGAGTCAAAGCTAACACGTAGCAGAACCAAGCTTGCACTTCCTTCAGCAAAGTGAATGATACTCAAATGGGGCCAAATTATATTATGTGTGTGTGAAAATGATATTTACACCCATGTAAGTGCTTTTCTAGTCTAAACAACGGACGTCTAGGGAAGCTGCCAGGCAACAGGTTCAAAGCAGACCAGGGGAGGTGGAGATGCCCTGGGGATCTCCTTGCTTCAGGAGGATGGACCCTTGTAGAGAGGCATGATGGGTTCACAGAAAGGAAACCCAGCAGGGGTTAGGAAATGCAAAGACCCCTAACTTTAGGTAGAAAGTTCCTGAACTGCAAAGTGTTGGAGCATGGGAATGTATTTTGGGGAAGTACGGGACAGCCTTCCCTAGGCAACCACCTTTTGGCACTGTGAGGCGGGACAGTGAGATCGACAGTCTGATTCAACAGAACCATTTCATGTTCCTATATTTATAGTAGTGCAGTTGAAAGCACCGTTTCAAGTTTCTATCTTAATACAGGCTGATGCAGAGCTCTAGCCAATCCTATTGATTTGCATGAGCACTGAAGACACTCAGCTTGCTGCAGCAGTTCTCACCCTAAAAAAAAGCTGGCTAAGTTAGGGCAGACAAGTTGCTCTCTGCAGGTGCCTATTTCTCTCCATCTAATGCAGAGGAAGCCTAGAGAGCTAATTTAGGCCAAGCTTTTAGACCTCCCTCAGGGCAGGAATGCATGGTTATCTGCAGATATGGGGCATCTGTCACATGTGGTCTTATATCTGGTTACCAATAGTACCATGGCCACCAGAGATGGAGGAGTCCAAGGAGATTTTAAAGCAAGACACAGCTGTAATCCATAGGTGAGCCTCCATAGTCATGGGAGAGGTACGGGAGAAGAGAACACCTGCTTAGCGTTTCCTTCTCCCACGCAGCAGCATCTCAGCCTTGCTTTGGTTCATTCTGTTCTGGGGAGAGCCAGGGAATTTCTTTGAGATGGGACAGGAAAGTTTGATGAGCTTTTTAACTCTACTTATTGTATTCTTGTTCATGCACTGCCCTAATCAGTGTAGGCACCTTCCAGCAGTGCAATGTGATCAATATGTCATGTGTATTCTCTCTTTCCTGTTACAAGAGCTGCTCATGAAGTGTAAAGCTTTTGGTTTTTCAGGGAAATATTGTTTCCTGCATGTCCAGGCTGCTCTGTATTTCTCGTAGAAAAAGCTGTTTGCGAAGGGCAGCCTGGCTGGACACAGCAGGAGGTGAGAATTGTGGTGCACTGAGATTTGCAGCTCCACTGCACCCTAAGCTGTCCCCAGCAGCTGGGGCAGCAGTTTTGAAATCGTGAGACCAAATCATTATTTGATCAGTAGCATCAAAACCATCGGATGTCTCAGTGGCAGAAGGTTGGACAACCTTTGCTGGGCAACAGGAGAGCAACACTCGTGAGAGAGCTATGGCAAGATGCCCTGGCCTTGCACTGGTGAATCTTCATTAAGGCCCTTCACTAGACCAGAGCTCATCTTCAAGTTCAGGGAAACTGATTTACATCCTAGTGAGTTTATGGCTTTCCCATAAGTTAGCAAGTGAAAATAAACCATAGTCTCTCCAGACAGAGCTCTCAGCTCGTGGGAAAGGTAGGGACTGCTTTGTTCCTGCTTGCATATAAACCCATGTGAGCTAATGGGGAGCATCTGGGTTCAGTAGCCAAGGCAGTGTGTGCCTAAATGTGGATATATGTTGTTAAAAGATAATAAGAGCTGTCATACTTTGGTGGAGAAAAAATTACTGTCTTCTTCCTCTCCAACATTTGCAGCTTATCCTTGGCAGCACAGCAGGGAAGCAGACCTGACAAGAAACCAAGGAGACCCTTGAAAGAATCAGGGAATGTGTTTATTATAATTGAACAAGGGATTGTATTTATTTTCCCTGTCCCTGGCAGGGAATATGTGAGCAGTGGGAAGACTAGAGCAATGAGCATGTCATGAATGTTAAGGTCATTTATCATAGCTCTGAATGCTGTTTCTTTCCAGACAGCAGCTGCTTGTCACAGTGTGAAACCTCATTCCCCACCCTGGAAAGGTGACAATCCAAAGAGACAAGTATGACCAAGGAAGTGTTACTTGGCCCCATTTTACTGCAAGGGGTCAAGGAACATCATGGGAAAGTGATTTGCTAAAGGTCACACAGTGCTATAGCAGAGTTAGGTGTCAAATCCATACTTCCCAATGCCTCCATCACAAAACTGTCCCTGCTGAGTCAGCCTGAAACACTCTGGCATGGCTCCAAACTCATCCTTCCTTGGTGCTGTTACAGGAAAGCACAATGGTTCACAACATTTCTTGCTTAAATCTTACCTATAGCTGCTTTACACAGGAGCATGGGAGCTGCTGGGGGAACATTGCTCCTGCCTAGGGAATGCAGTAGCATTTCATCTTCCTCCCTCCAAACCCCACAAGTCACCCTCACAGCCAGAGATTGGTTCTCTCCCAAGGGATTTTCATAGTGTGTAAGACCTGTTCTTAACCACAGGGCAACTGGAAAAGTGTTAAACCTGCCAGAAGTAATACCAGCAGCTGGGAGCCGCAGTGATCAGAGATTTGTAATCCATTTCCATGCATTACAAACCTGCTCAGGTTTTACATGTAGCAATATTTAGTTTGCACTCCACAATCTTAGAAGAAAGGGTTAAAATGTGTTATGAGCAGAATCCTGCTCTGGAGATCAGATAATCTAATTACAGCAGTTCAGGTCCCTTCTCTACCCCCAGTGCAATCATGTTTGCATCCAGGAGTGATACCGATCTGATTCCACCCAGTTTCAGCTCTCTCCAAGCAGCAGCCTTGCTCCCCATGTAACACATGCTGCTTGCACTTGTGCACCTCCATGTAGCTGCTGCAATGCGCTGAAAGCATCTGCTCTCCTTCTTCCCAGGGGTGGGAGGAGTTTTTCCCCAGTTTTTGGCGGACAGATACACTCCTGACCTCTGGTTTGGTGAAATGCTTTGGATGCAGGAATGCTGCTTTCCCCCTTGCCACTGGCAATCTCTTTCCACTAGGAGAAAGTGATGCTCAGTGCCTCTGCAGGGAGAATGCTGGAAGCAGGAGGAGGGATGACTTCTGAACTGACCTCAGGAGTGGCCTTTGCCTGGCCAAGCCACTGCAACTAGATCCTCAGCTATGAGGAGGCGTTGGTTCAATAAGTCTAGGAAAACATGTCAAATTGCAGCAGAGGAATTGCCCCAGCTCACTTCACGTCAGACATTTCACTGTGACTCACTCCCTTGGCTCCTCTGTACAGAGCACATCTCCCCTGCTTCTTACAGGACTTGGACACCTCGCTCACTTATAGACACCCACCTGCAGATGTGTACGATTCAGTGTCTTACCTGCAAGCTGCATCCTGCCCTCCCTGCCCACCTACATGCCTGGCTCTCAGATCCTCACCAAAACTCCTCAACTCTTTCTAAGAGTGGGATTAGTTTCACCAACTTAAGGTGTTTCCAGCACAGATGTCTGCATCTGAGCTAATCACCCTTGTCTCCCTTTTGAGCTGAAATAGAGAAGTGGGTGCGATGCACCTGCTTTGTTTTTTTGAGGTCTCCTTCAGGAATGGATGAATAGATCCCTAGATATTTACTGCAAATGGAGGGAGGCAGGTCTGCTTTAGTTGGATCAATTCCCTCCCTGCAGTACTGCAAATATCATGAAAGCCATCAAGGGCATAGAAGGCAGAGACGCAAATTAGTGCCTCCCCCAGGGAAACAGTTATAATTCAGCAGCCCTGGCCTTCAGACCATGCTGTTGTGTGCCTGGAGAGAGAGGTGGGAGGTGTGGAGGGAGAGAGGGGTTAAGTGAGATAAGACAAACCCATCAGGAACAATTCATTCGTTTCACTGCCCATGGAAGAGGTCTTTTTTCTTTTGCTCTAACACCTAGAGGAACCACTGTGTTTCTCTAATTGTTGAAGGAATGAGGCCAAGTCCCTCTTCTGATGTAAATCCCCCTGGATGCATCCCGCTATTCACAGTACGGACAACTTCATTTGCTCTGAAAGCAGCACAGGGAGCCACGCTGGGCCCAGGTTGACTGACTGACACCAAGAAATAGAATTCAATAGCTCTGATTGTTAAATGCCACTCAACCAGTGAAGAGAAACAGCCCGCATGGGCTCTCCTAACCAGTGAGTTGCTCCAGTTGTGTTTCACTGGAAAGACACAGGCGGGCTTATCTTCCAGCCGATGCAGGCTTTCCACCAGCATTGCTGCTTGGAGTCCACCACCACCAGTCCTAGGAGGTAAGGGGAAAATCTCCCTTTGTCCTTTCCAGGGGCCAGTGAGGGCAGAAGGTCCTCTGTGTTTTCCTCCCCTCTCCTCAAGGTTTTCAATGGAGGGGAGGAAGAGCCCCCAAACCATCCTTTCACATTGTGTTTCCAACACCTGGCTGGTCTAGAAAAATCAGGGCTGGGCACATCAAATCACATTCAGACTTAAATCCCTTCCAGGTTTATAAAGATTTTCCAAAGCTTAACTACATTTCTAATTGTCCCGCCACCTGTATTGAAATGTACTGTATGTGTTAATCTCAAATTCTTTTCTCTTTCCATAATCTTTTCAAGTTTTCCTGCACTCAGGCAGTAAATCCAATTAGGTCCATGGGAGTTAGTAGAGAGCCAAATTCACTTTTCAGCTCCAGACATTCTTTTACTTCTTTTTCTTTTTCTTTCTTTTTCTTTTTTCTTTTTCTTTTTTCTTTTTTCTTCATTGTCTTTTTCTTGTTCTTTTTCTTTTTCTTCTTTCTTGTCTTCTTTTTCTTCTTTTTCCTCTTGTCTTCCCCTCTTCCCCTTTCCCCTTTCCCCTTTCCCCTTTCCTTTCCTTTCCTTTCCTTTCCTTTCCTTTCCTTTCCTTTCCTTTCCTTTCCTTTCCTTTCCTTTCCTTTCCTTTCCTTTCCTTTCCTTTCCTTTCCTTTCCTTTCCTTTCCTTTCCTTTCCTTTCCTTTCCTTTCCTTTCCTTTCCTTTCCTTTCCTTTCCTTTCCTTTCCTTTCCTTTCCTTTCCTTTCCTTTCCTTTCCTTTCCTTTCCTTTCCTTTCCTTTCCTTTCCTTTCCTTTCCTTTCCTTTCCTTTCCTTTCCTTTCCTTTCCTTTCCTTTCCTTTCCTTTCCTTTCCTTTCCTTTCCTTTCCTTTCCTTTCCTTTCCTTTCCTTTCCTTTCCTTTCCTTTCCTTTCCTTTCCTTTCCTTTCCTTTCCTTTCCTTTCCTTTCCTTTCCTTTCCTTTCCTTTCCTTTCCTTTCCTTTCCTTTCCTTTCCTTTCCTTTCCTTTCCTTTCCTTTCCTTTCCTTTCCTTTCCTTTCCTTTCCTTTCCTTTCCTTTCCTTTCCTTTCCTTTCCTTTCCTTTCCTTTCCTTTCCTTTCCTTTCCTTTCCTTTCCTTTCCTTTCCTTTCCTTTCCTTTCCTTTCCTTTCCTTTCCTTTCCTTTCCTTTCCTTTCCTTTCCTTTCTCCTTCCCTTCCCTTCCCTTCCTTTCCCTTTCCCTTTCCCTTTCCCTTTCCCTTTCCCTTTCCTTTCCCATGCCATTCCCTCCTCTTCTCTTTCCTCTCTAAACCATTCCAGAAGTTACACCAGTACTAGCACTCTGCTCCTCTGCACGTTCCTCTTTCTTGTGTAGGCTGAAACTGCTGGAGGTAGAGGTGTGGCAGGGATGTTTGATCTTATTTCACGTTAAAACTCTTCTACCGAGGGCTGATCCCCCCACGCACACCTTCATCTTGAACAGCATCCTATTCTACCAGTGCTCTGCGGGAATGAACAGGCAGAGTAAGGTAATACCCATTGTAAGGAGGACTGGCAGGATCAGTCCTTGAGCAAGTTGCCATCCCCGCAGGGTATAAAATCTGTAGGCTCCTCCAAAATAAAGGTGAACATGATGGCACTGCTTTTAGACAGTTTATGCAGTTCATGCCTCAAAGCATATTCTGGTTCCAGCTAAGGATAAAACCTCATCAGGGCCAGGATTTTGCCTGTGTCTCCCTCCAAGGAATATCTCAGAGCTGCCTATGTTGTCCCTACTTCATTCGTATGAGGGCAGAATTAGGGGCTTAAGAGCATCCTAGACTGCAGCCTTTTGACTTCCCAAATACAAATGAATGGGAATTATGCAGTGACTGATTATATAAAATGGAGAGATACTCGGAGAAGGTGTGTGCATTAGGGACTAATAAAGAGGAATCAGGGGTGAGCAGCATGCACTCCCTGAGCTGGCAGGTAGGCTACAGGGTTGTCTTTGATGCACTTACTGGTATTTAAACAAGCCCTCCCTTTGTGTCACTGTAGAGGTTTTGTGTTACTAACACTGGATAGTTTCCTCCCAAAACGTTTTGAACGTCACTACATGGAAACAGCACCTGAGACCCGTTTTCTGCTGCCCACCTCCACGCCCTGAGAAACACCTAGTCATTTTAATACCTGCAGTGCTCAGATTCAGGAGCTCGCAGGGGCACCCCAGCCCACCCAGGCAAGCTGCCCCATTGCAGGCATCTCCAGGGAAAGCACAACTCTCTTGCAGTCAGGTCACCCACAGGATTTCTGGGTAATGGCCCCATGATGAGGGAAGAGAGCAGCTCAGAGGAGGGCAGGCTGGGAGCATTAAGCAGCAAAGCTTGGGATACTCTCTACATGGCATGTCCATGCTGGGGACAGATTTTAAGTTGAAGAGCAGAGAAGTATAAGCCCCTGCCTGTGCGGACTCACTCTAGAGGCAGTATAGCAGGGAAGGCAGGAAGGCGGTGTCTGTCCCTAAGTCATGGAGGCGTCACCCAGCCCCATCTGTGCACAGACCTGGGAGCTGGAGCAACCAGTCTTAGGTCTGGTTCCTGTAGTGCCATCAAGCTTTTCCTTGAGAAGACACACAGTGGAGGCCTCCTCCATGGTGTTTCACAGGTTATGCACCAGCCAGTGGAGGAACAATATTTTGGTTCCTGTGGCCACATGTACTATCACCACCATTGGCAAACACCCAGAGATCAGTGCCACTTCTTCAGGCCCTCCTTCCCCAGCAGGTTGGATTGGGATACTTGGACATGGAAAAGACATGGACAGCTGTGAAAAAATTCAGAGAAGACCAACAAAAAACGCTAAGAGAGTGAGTGAGAGACAGAAAGAGTAATTCAGTGTGAATAGCATGCTAGACAAGCCAGAAACATGACCAATACGTGGAGGTAGGAAGAGTCAAAGGACAGGGAGGAAATACAGAGGATTGTATTAGTGGGTATGAAACTAAATGCCGTCAGCTGAAGTACAATGGTTGTTTCTCAGCTCCTCCATCAGTATGTATGATAAATTTAAAGACAATATTTGCTAAAGACACAAAATGGCCCACTGGGAGAAGCCTAAAGTTTTCTGAGCAAGAGTGGTTTCTGTAACTGCTCCTAATCATGAAGGCACTTGACATCACATCAATGACAAACAGCCTGTGACGTCTCTCCAGCAGCTTTCTGAGGGTCTGTGGCTGTGAAGACGCACTGACTTCATTTCACCCACCTCTTTTGCACCCACACTAAGCACAGGAGTCCTTACAACAGCAAATCAGTATGTCTTCTAAAGCCCTGGTAATGTGCTTCACAAGTATCGATCTATTTGTCTCGCTAAGTGCTTTTCTGGCCTGCTGTATCGGGGCTTTTCAGACTATGGGAAAGGACAATTTTTTCCCCTCCTACATTATGGGGGAAATTCTTGCATAAGCAAGAAGGGTTTGCATCGAAATTACTGGCAGGGGCCATGTAAGGTGGTGCATTCAACAGGGGGTTGTTGTGAAGGTAGCGTTATTCGGAGATATTTTTCCTCTTGCTGGCCCAAATGGAATGACATTCCCTCTGCCTGCCCAATGCTGGATGTCAAAGGGGAAGACACCTTCCTTCTGAAATATGGCATGGAGCCTGGATGTCATCTCATCTGAAGGCACACAGCCTGATCTTTGGCCAGCTGCAGCAAGAGGTGGGTTCCTTGCCACTTACCTGGACCTTTTTTTGGAGTCTCTCCAGACAACCCCCAAGGCTTCATGCTGACTGCATGCTGCAGTGTGAATACCTACCTTAAAGTGGATCTAGGAAAGGCAAATTTCTCAGCACACCTTCAAAGCACTAGTGGTGCCAGGAGGATCTCACTTGAGCTTAGCTAACGATGTTGTGGTTGCAAGTCCCAGAAATTTGGACCTGAGGCTAGCATAGGTGGCTGCCAACCCAGAAAGGTTGTACAGATGCAAATAGCAAGAGGAAGGACTCTGAGCATCCTGAGATCCCCACAGGTAGGATGGGTTAGGAACATAGTCATTGCCTTGCTGGGATCAGACCAAGGTCCAGCTCCTGTTTATTATGTGCTCCTTTATGAGAAGGAGAATTTCAGTCCTCCTCCTTGTCCCCAGCCTGTTTTAATTTGGGGTATTCTTGTGAGCACAGAAAAAGCCAATACCCTTTTAAAATCCTCTAAGCTCTGGACAAGAGTGACATCTAATAGAGCAGGGTCTGATAGCCCAGCTGCACCTGTGTGGAAAGACTTTTCTTTCCCTTGGGTTCAAATGTCTTCCCTTTGAATCTGTGATCCTGCCCTGCATTATAAGAGTTGGTAAGATACCAACCTACCTGGTTTTACCCACTTGCATGGCTGCTTTTATGAAAGCCCTTCCATTTAACATCACAAGAACATACGGTCTATGCTTATAGTTGGCCTGAGAAGAGGAACCAGAGCTATTTCAAGATGTTTCATCTACTCCTATAGTGTGATGTAGTGAGGAAGGGATGCCAGGTGGTTTGCAGAGTCTCCTTGCCCAGCAGAATATGAGTGGCTCCACCAGCACTGTCTCTGAGTGAGCCAGTGATGAGCTTGTGTTGAACCTGAGGGGGCATTGCTCCACCAGTGCATGACACCTCCACACTGCACTCATGGTCACTTGTGGTGGTTAGTAATAGTGGCTCCTGGTTTCATTCACTTTCTGCTAAAATGGCTGCCTTTCTGCAACCACAAGAGGAGATGGTTCATTAGATTAGCCACTGCTACTCAAGACTCTATCTGAATTTAACTGAGATTCATCTTGGGCATTTCTTTTTGGTGGGTTACCTCAAGGGTTACTCTGTCGTGTTCATATTAGGCGTAGTCCTAACTGTGTTATATACCGGTTAACTTTGGCCCTGAGGTCACGTCAAGGTGGCAGTGTAGTGCCATCAGCATCCAAAATGTCCTGTGGTTGGATAATGTCTGGCTACTGTCAATTCACACAAGGGCATGTGACATAACCTGGACATAACCTGAACATGTGCCATGATGGCTGTGTACCCACATATTCCCCTGCTCCCATGTCCAGCCACCATAAATATGGAAAATCCCCAGCTCATGTTCAATTGGTCCTTCCAAAACTACTTCATGGGCTTGAATTTAAGCTCTGCTTTATGACCAAGGGAGCACAATCCTTGCAAAGCCCCAGTAATCATAATATGTGGAGGCAGAATTGATACATGTGGGCTTTTTCTATCACTCAATTAAATGGTTAGTTTATGCAACATGCCGTCTTCTTGAATCAAAGCTGGGTCACTGTTAGGCTGAGGTAACATTAATTATTTTTCCGCTTGTCGGATCCCATGAAAAGGATGTGAAAATGGCCTGTTTATGAAAGAGTGCGGGCAAAGGCTGTGAGCTGATTATGTCAAACATATTCAAAGCTTCCTCTGCAAAAGGGATTGTGATCAACAAAGCATAGCCCACACCTGCACCCATTTCACAATGAAAGCTGTTAGGGCCATGAAGCTACTGGGGGAAAAGAGAGGTTGCTTTAACCCTTTTGGGGAACAGGGTCCTCCACTGTAAGATTTACACACACACAAAGTTGCTTTTCTCATTCCCTCAAGTCGATCCCAAGAACATTACCCTGGCAGCAAAACCAGTCTTTTCCATCTAACTTTTTGCATGCATGGGCTTCTCTTAGCTGGATGAAAACATCAGACTGACGCATTTCCTCCTGCTCTTTGCTGATGTCCAAGGGAAGTTGCAGAGAGGAGCTATCTGTGCTGGAAGAGCAGGAAAGCAGTGCAAGCTCAGACCCTAGTCCCAAAAGAAGTTCTGTTCAGGGTGGTCCTGGCACCCTCTGGGTAAGTGCCTATCACATGGAGCACACTGTTGGAGCCAGGCCATCTCCTTGTTAAAAATTGTAGCTGCTTGGAAGGCAGGAAGAAGAGATGTGCTCTCAGAGAAAGTTGAACTGGATCTTAAGTGCGGGTACATTCCTATTTTCTTGCAGCCCTGCTGGTTATACTACAACTGCATAAGATGGTCTGAATTCAGTATTGAGCCTGGCTGGAGCAGGAGGTTGGACCAGGTATGTCCTGCAGTCTCTTCCAACCCAACCTGCTGTGATACACAGAGCTGTGTCCTCAGGAATCCTCATCAGATTCATGAGGCTGAGGGCAACCTTGCATCTGCTGCTCTACGAGGGAATACGGGACAGTGCAATATGCCATCATACCTCGCTACAGTCTTAGTATCTATTCTTCCTTCTCTGATTTGGGTGGCAATGCTAAGGGAAATGGAGTTACAGCAAATGTGACCTCCCTTGCCAGCCTGTGGTGAACCCCAGCCAGGTGACAGTGCAAGTTCAAAAGGCAAAGCAGGAGTATTCACCCAGCATTTTCCTGCAGCACCCCAGGAATTGTGCCAGGGAAGAGCTGAATGCTCAACTTCTGCACACAGAACCCCAATATCTGCCCAGAAATCCTTCTCTTTGGAGCCCCTAGAAGGTCACAATCCCACCTGTGTGGGAATTTTCAATTCACACTGTTAGCTAATACAATGAGCTCCCCATGAACAGATGAGCCCTATGACAAATTCCCTTGAAGTCAACTGAAGTCAACCACTGCACGAGGGAGATAAGGTCCACCACAGGATAAAGATGATGCTAAAACTTCATGTTTCTGTTCATGCTTCCTGTGGTTCAACAGATTTTGCTGGCTCTGTCCTCTAAATCCTTTCTGGCTCCTGTGCCAAGTCAGTATTGTTTTATGGGAAGACCTGGGACAATCCTTTAATTCAGCGAAACTTCTATGGATTAATGTAAGAATTCTGCCTTAATAAGGATGCAATAGACTAATTGCATTTGGTCTAATTAATGCTCCTGAGGGGAGATCTAGAAATGCCCTGCTAAGCATCACATAATATAAAACCAAATTAAGGAAAATCTCCACCAGACTCTTTTCAAGGTTGAAGCCTTCCCTGATTCATTGCGTATCATGATGGCAAAAAGATGTTCCTCTTGTAAGTATTAAGACACTTCCAGAATGATTTTCCCACATGTGCTCATTTAGAATACTGTTGATATAGTTCTATCCTGAGTATGGAGCAAAAGTAATTACACATCACAATAAATCTCTAAAGCTCTTATATTTTAATATCTTCAGGCTGGCCTTTAGAGTCTTTAAAGATGAAATGCTATAAAAAGCACTGGCTAAATGCTTTGACTTTGGTTGGGTTGTAATCTAATCTCTGGGCCATGTTAACTGGAAATGAGTAAGAAAGTAAGGCATGTTGCAAAGAGGTGTCAGTGACTCCAGGTAAGGCAGTGGGTAGGTAATTTTCCATTATCAAATGTTCTAAAAGATACTGTAACCTTGTTTGGAAACAATCAAAGAAAACCTCCAAACAGATAACCTAGCAATCCTCATAATTAGCATGGAGCAAGGAAAAGTGAGCTTGGTAAATATAAACTCAACTAAGAAACTATTCTTGATTAGTATGCAGAGCAGTCATCAGAATAATTGTTTTCTTTCAAAAATAATTCTTTTTTTCTGTTGATAATTTAAATCCCTTCCCCCAGGAGTTTAAAATAGCTTCAAATATTTAAAAGGAACAGAGAGTGAGAACACCTTAGTTTAACAAATGCTACAAGCTCTTTTGATGGCATAATGAAAGCCATGTTCTAAATGATGGAGAACAGTCACTATCTGATTATAATTATGTATAAATATGCTAGATCTCTCAGTAGTATTTGTGAGGGTCATTACACAAATCAGACTATGGCTTTCTGCACAATAGTTGCTTCAGTAATGAATACACCTCTTCAGAAAACCAGAATTTCCTGCTTGCAGGAAATTCTCTTATTTCAATTATTTATTTCTAAAACTGGAATTAAAAGCCAAAATACCATTATTTTCCTGGAAATAACACCCTGCAAAATGTTCATAAATTGAAAGTGTCAACATGCAGACATATTTTCAGCATATTTTTCCAAAATCTCAGTGTTTTAATGCTCTAAATAGTAATTCAAGCCAAAATGTTTTGGTTTGATTTTGGTATTTTTTCCTTAGGAAAAAAAATAATGTTTTTCAAACTGGTAATTACACATGACAATTTTGAAGGGAGAAAACAGGAAGATAGGACCAAACCAGCTTCAAAAGGGACTTAGAAACGACTGCGGAAAACTGTAAAAATTAATCCTGTCTGAAGAAAAGTTTCTGTTTTCACAATCTGTCATTTAAAATAAAAAGCCTTCCTCTGGCTGGCAGCAGATGCTAATGCCAATGACCCTGTTGGACCCTAGCAACTGCTGCAGCTTCTTTCCCTCCTGTCTCTCCTGCAGGTTGGACTTTGCTAGCTCCAGGCACTTTGAGATTGAGCTGGTGCTGCATAGGCTGGTTGCACACTGTTGCAACATTGCTGTCAAGAATTCTTGAGCAGCTGTCTGCTACACCTGGAGATTCATTTTTTTTCTGAAGAATATTTCTGCTGCTGGAGTACCTACTGAGGTGCAGCGTGCTTAGGGGCCAAATAAGTGAGGCTCATCTGACCAGAGGTAGGTGTCTGCCCAGCCCGCTCCTCCATATGAGCTAACCCCCGGGCTTCCCTTCTCATCAGGGGAGAGAAACTGGATTTCTCAGAGCCTGACTGCATCACTCTTTAATTCAACATCTGCATCTGACTGATGAAACATGCCCTACTTTGCTTTGTTGACTATGGAGGTATAAAGGTGGGGTGGACAGCTCAGAAGGAGACATCTACAATACAGACATCTGCAATTAGGCAAGATGAGTCCTGACTCTCTATCCACAACTGATTTGGCTATTCCTCTTCCTTTTCCTTGGAAAACCACTAAAATGCCAGCCAACTAGGCCAGGAGCAGGAAAGGTCCTCAGGCCTTGCCCATCACATATACCCCCTTGGACATCTAGGACATCAGCACTGTGAGCTAATTTTCCTCAAGTTTTTCCCTTTCAGTGTGGAACTGAAGTGAGGACCTAAACCCTGTAATAGCAAAGATAAAGGAACTCTGGTGTGTGTACAACTCCAGCTAAATTCTATAGGGGCCACTAATAGCATCTCTTTTTATGGGTTTGACATATATACCCTGTATTATTCATCCCCATGTGCATACCACACCCTCGAGGAACACCAGGGGCCCCTCACAGCCTGGCCCAGAAAGCCCAGTGACCCTACACAGGTCATGTCGAGAAATCCTGTTCTCAGTCTGGGGGTGGACAGCTCTGACGTCCTGGCACAACTGCAAAGCAGGAATGGAGTTCCGTGATCATCTGCAGATTGCTTGACAGCCAAGATAGCACCAACATCTCAGAGGGAAGGAAAGGTTGGACAATTACCTGTAACCTCTTCTTCCTGGGCCCCCCCCATCCTCCTCACTGTTGGTATTTTTTCATGCCATGTGTTTTTTTGTTGTTGTTGTTGGAATTGAGTCCCAAACAGGTACAGAATGGAGTAAAGAGGTAACTGCTTGCTTATCTTTGGATTTTAACCTGGAGGTGTAGCTTCTCCACCTTATTTGTATTTCTCCTTTTTCCACAGCTTTGTCCAACATCTCAAGTGGCAGATGTAGTTACTGTTCAAAGGAAATGCCAGCAGGTCATTTAATGACTTTCCCTCTTCTCCAAGGGCTTGACTCTTAATTATACTTGGAAAGATACACAAGAGATTATAACAAGAGGAATAGCAGGCAGCCAAATCCAAACTGATTTATGTATAGTGTGTGACATATGGCAACATAAGACAAGATCTCTGGCTTATGGGCATTTTGGCAAGACACAAGGTGGATCCTATGGCAACGCCTTGTGTTTGCATAGCTCCCATTTCTGCTGTTCTGTCCTGTTTTTTCTTTCATGTCTCATCTGTAGGCCTTCAATTAGAGGGCCCCAATCTTCCTTGGCCAGTTGTGGCTTAGACATTGCTTAGACAAATTCTCACAGCTGAGAGCCACACTACTTCAAGCTGTTCAAGGGATAAAGCATCTCAGAGAACATTTTTGTCCCATTTTCCCAGACTGTAAATGGAGATAGTGATACTTACCTCTTTTATCCACCTCAAAGTTTAGTGTGAGGGCCAGATAGTGTTTTAAAGCACCATCTAGTTGTTGGGTATTTTTCTTATCGTCAGAAAAAGGAAGAACATAAGAGCAGCCAGCCTGGCTCAGTTCACCCCTCTGCATGGACCAGTCATCTGTCTCCAACAGGACCAAGAGCGGGAGCTTGTGGAAGGGGTATCAGGATAAGGCAAGACCCTTGTCTTTACCTTTATGCAGCCTTCACTTGTTTCCCACTAAGCTGAAATAATAATAAAGGATTGATTATGCCCTTAACCGCCATTCCTTTCCTTTCTTCATCCCCAGCTCCCAGGAAATGAGTCACCATGTGAGACAGGGAAGGCAGGAGGCATTTTCTATCAATGGGAAGAGCAACTCTCAGTCAAAGGCAGTGGGGCAAACCTGCTTCCTACAACCAAGAAGGGAGTGAAATTTCCATGGGGCTGGTGCCCATGAGTCCCAGCAATCTTGTCTGCAAACCCTCTACCTTTGATTCCAGGGTCTCCACACAATGGACTTTTTATGCATCGTTCCACCTTTGATGACTACTGCCAGGTTATTTTTCTTATCTGACTTAGGAAAGATCTAACAGGATCAGTTAGCTAGCTCCAGGGTAGGTTCTTTGAAAAGCAATGATTTAACAGGGCTTTCTTTTACCTGCTCTTGGGGTTCTCCAAACTTTCTGGTTTATCCAGCTCTCTGAGACACAGCACTGCCCTCAGCAATGCCCAGACAGGCTTGGTTGAGGTGCAGGCACAGCCTGACCCATTGCTGTAATTCCTCCCTCAGTGGGGCCACGCAGTTGCTGATCCTCACTGTGGAGAGCATCTCCAAACACAGCCCAAAGACAAGGGGAAGCCTTGTTGGGGAGCATGGAGGCCCAAGGTGCTTGGAGTTAGCAAGGGGGTATGCACTGAGTTGATTTGCACTAAAAGTGGCTGCCAGAAAGCTCTGGCTGTGCATGCATCTCTCCTTTTGGCTTCCTCACAGACTTCTGTGATAGTGGAGGGAAAAATTATCTTGGCTCAGCCAGAGCTGAATGCCAATAAACACTCAAATGCTCAGCTGGCTTCAGTTGGTCCTGAAGTTGCACAGTGTACTGGGATGGAGAGGACATCAGCAGCCATCTGAGGGTGATTATGAACCAGGCCCCCACAATGAGAAGGACAGCTGTGACCCTCCTAGGAGAATCAGAGGGACACAAGCCTGCAAGGTCTCAGCAAACGTCAGGCACCTGGGTCTCCTCCATGGGAAATGCAGCCGTGTGGGGCACGCCGGCCAGCGAGAGGTCTAGCTGGAGAAGCTGTGATGTGAAACCGGTGGTTTGTGGCACTGTCAAAAACAGAGTGGCTCACGGAGGGGTTGCATGCTTGAGCAGACCCGAGCAATTCACAGTCAGAGCTATCAAAGCAATGACCCAGCTCCCTTAACACGCTGTCTCAAATCATGTTCAGGAACTTTAACACAAAATTTTAATGCTCTCTTGTAGCGTTACAGACAGGCCAACAGTGATGTTTTACGTTTACTCGTCACCTTCCATACCAGAGACTCCCATTGGGAAGGTCTGGAGTGAGTGCAGGCGACTTTGGGGACTAATGGCGTTATGTAAAATGTACATACAGGCACACAGCAGCTCAATGAAGTAAAATCCTGGTTTCCTTCCAAAGCTGGAAAAGTTTTAACAGGAGAGGATATGATTTCACCCACTATGGACACACAGAAAGGTTTGGATTCACCAAATTTGTTGTCTGTTCCTAAGTGAGTGCTCTCCCTGTAGCCCCATTGCGTAAGGGGACGGCAGAGGCATCCCATCCACCCCAGTGAGACCTCACACCGTCCTCGGGCTCCCACTCTTCTCCTTCACCCTCAGAGGAGACCAAAGAAAGTAATGCACAGCAAAGCCTCAACCTTCAGATGGCTGAAGGTGGGGAATGTAAAGCCTGTTCACGTGTGCCCATACGCAGGCAGCACCACTGAAATGCATCTTCATGTGTTCATAGGGACTTCTAGACAGGGTATTCAAGATCTTCACAGGCTTTCTTTTCCTCATCATCCACTGAGAGGCAGAGTCAGATATTAACATCTTTGAAAATATGTCAGTGCCTCAATTCTATTTGAATACCTAATTCCCCTTAAAATCAATTTCTATTGGGATTTATGTGCCTAAATACCTGTTCCTGACATGCTCAAGGTGAGGTAAGAGGCCCATCCATGACAGAGCAGAAGGATTCACAAGGATATCCTTCCCCTCAGCTCTGACCAGTCTGGCATGGGGTTGAACAAGGTCAGACAAGAGGTGGAAGAACTGTGAAGTTCAACACAAGTTCCATCCCTCATGCCCCATGTCCTCGTTTCATTGCTGTGAGGAGACAGGATAAGAGTTTTTAAAGTTTTCCGGTGTTAGCTGGTGTGGCAGAGCTGTCTGGCTCCAGGTAAACATGGTACAGAGGTCCTTATAGGTGGCACTGGCAGATGGAAAATGGAAATCCAGTGAATGAAGTGGATTTTAGAGCATGGACTGGGAAACCAACAGGGACTCAGTTTTGTAAGCAGAACTGCTCATTGGAAAACTTCACTTACCCTGAGAACTGCAGATGTCAGTCTCAAGATAGACCCATAACTGGTGCGAGTTGTTATAACCACCCTGGGCCATGGAGAGTAGCTGAGGATCCCCGTGGTGCTGGGCGCGAGGGAGCAACCTCTCCTACTCAAGAAGATAAGGCAGTGGTGGGTCTTTGTGAAAGGGACAGGTGGCTTTTTTTGTCCTCAGGCTGCTTCCAGACCTTGACCTAATCTGGCCCATCTTTCTTCCTGAAGGGCTCTTGCTTAGTGATTACTTCTTGCTCTCGCAGTGCCCTGCATTGCTCATGGCTCCAAAGGGCTGGAAACCAACTGCCTGCTGTGCCTCTAGACCTCTGCTGACCAAAACCTAACAGTGGCTTAACTTAGTATCAGACCTGCCTACACTCTTGCTGAATGACAGCCAGGGAGCCTTGGACATGCCTAGAGAAGTCACCACCCAAACCAGGGGAAGGCGAAGAGCTGCAAGAAGGTGGAGAGGAGCTCCAGTGCCAGGACAGCTGGAAAGCCCTTTATGGCAGAAAGGGAGTCCAGGCAGGAGAGAGGAAAGGAAGGTGTGTGGGGGAGAGGGGGCTGTGGGAACAGCACAGGGCTTGCAGCAATGGGGCTGCCTGTCTGCTGCTCACTGGGATGCTTGCCATTTGTCCAGATTAGAGCTAGTGATACAGCAGAGTTCCTTCTCTCTTTATTTTTTTGTTATTCAGACATATAGAGTGTTTCTTTGGTTGCCATATACAATTCATTTCAGATCTGATGCCAGAGGATATTCGATACAAGATCTAAACAATGCTATGTGTAAATTCATAATGCTGTCTGTGCCGGAACATGTTGCATGACTTTGAAACTTACTGTATGTTAGTGCCATCAGATATACCTTAATACAATCCAATGTAACACACCCAGCTGAAGAAAAGATGTGACACCTTTGCTGTAAAGCTAACAGAAAACTAGCCAAAAGGGAACAAACCCCAATTTGGCAAAGCCTCAATCAGCTCAGAGGAAACTCAACATTCATAGTGCGTAAGTACTCACAGTACCCAACGCAGAGGGTAAGGAGAGACTTCTCAGAGCAGAAAGAGAAAGGAGGTTTTAGCAGCAAGGTACATTAGGTAACATTGCTCCTGATCTTGCCGGAGATTCACATTCTACGCCAGGGCTGGGAACATCTCTCCTGGATTCACCTGTCTGGATAAAGAGAGTCCTGCCTCCAGCTCTGCATTGCCTCCCTTCCTGCCCAGGGAGTTGCATTGTAATTCCCACTCTTTAAAACCTTTCCTTGATAGGATATATATGGGGAAGCTTGCAGATAATGTACTCATAGTTATGGAGGACTGCTCGCTGTCAGATAGGAGAGTCGGCGTGCCTCCCATGCACGTGTACCTCCAATATGGGTTGTGTGCAGTCATGACAGCTGGTACACACATAGCTGAGCTGGATTCCACATATATGGCGATGAGTAAATTCTCTGCCATTGCAGACACTGGAACCCTAAAGTGTTTCAAAATATGTGTAGTCATCCGAGTTGCTTTTCATGCAGGTATCTGCCTTCCCTCTGTGTGTTTGGCTGTTGTTGGAGGGGAAAGCTGTGGTAGATTAAATACAGAAATCTGCTCATGCAGAAATTAAGGTATTCAAAATTCCCTGCAGTTTCCAGATCACTCCAGTTTCCTTCCCTTCCTTTTCCAAGCATGCTTTCATTTGGCTGTCCATCCCAGCAAAGGCCTTGTGGTGTGTTGATGGAGCAGGGTGCCTTCAAGCAGGTTCTTGATTACACAGCAAGATGGGGTTTATGTATTAAAAGGTAATG
This sequence comes from Pandion haliaetus, assembly GCA_013401275.1. Taxonomy (NCBI): domain Eukaryota; kingdom Metazoa; phylum Chordata; class Aves; order Accipitriformes; family Pandionidae; genus Pandion; species Pandion haliaetus. Next base: position 82,053 of record VYZV01010847.1, read on the forward strand.
GCTTTTGCATGTTTCCTGCACTTTTGAAGTGTGCACAAAATGGACTAGATACCCTTGGTATATTTTCCTGTTAATGTTCAGCATCTTCCAACTGATCATTTAGTGCACAGAACATGAAAATGTTGAAACATGCCCAGTGAGTGTGGGCACACAGCCAACATTCTGCAGTAGTTTAGTGATCTTCATACAGGTCCAGCACTCGCTGTCATTCATTTACATGGGGAAGCCCATGGTCATTTTCCATATCTGGCCCTATAAAATTAACTCAAGTGGTTGTGATCGTGTCACACCTGAACAGCCTGCAACTTGCAACATTTTTTTTAGATTAACTATAGAATCGTCTCATCCATCACAGTGGAAAATGGGATTTCTGGCATCTGTTTTCACATTTAGATGTTCAAGAGATTTGTCTTGCCATGAGCATGGATTTCTGCTTTATGACTGAGAATCAGCCTTGTCGTGGTATCCTTTAGCCAAATGCTTTGACATCTTTTACTGCAAAAGTAGCTCTCCAAGTCTCCCACAGCTACCTTCCCAGCTTCCAGACATTTCTTTTTATCAGGCAAATGAGAGTTTGACAGCTTCTCTGCTGCTTCACCATTATGGGAAATTTCACACCCAGAGCAATTTTGTGGTCAGAGCACCGGGCTGGTAAGCAGAAAATTAAGTTGTGGCTTTGGAATAGATACCCACATGCCTGTGAGCCAGCTCCCCATCTAGAAAATTAAGATATTGATACTTTGTTATTCCTGTTGGTTGTCTTCTGTGCTCATCCCTGAAGATCTCTGTCAGGATGGTCTCTGGTTGCAGAGTGGCTGTGGAGAGAACTCTGAATTTGGTCAGCTCCTGTGGCCACTGCTGTGCCCCTTCCCTCCCTCCGCACCAGCTCTCACTGCTGTGGAGAAAGGAATGGTCTGTTCTCCATGTCCATATAGCAGCACAAGCAGTAATGGTCTCTGAATTAATTTTAGCCATTAGGAAACCTTTCCAGCAGTAAGGTCACGAAGCAGTGGGGTAGTTCTGGTGAGCGGGCTGGGATGCCTGCATCACTGGACATCTTCAGAAAGCGTACCCAATGTGTGGAACATCCTTGAGGTGTGGAGATAGACTTTTTGAAGTCCCTTCCAGTTCAATGATGATGCCAAAAACTGAGGCATTGGTTAGAGAATTGGATTTCTGATATCTCTGCACTTTTTTTCCCTAGAGTTTTTAAGTGCGAGATGGTAGAATTCATGCCCCTGGGTTGACAGTTTTAGTCAGAGGAGAAGTAAAATAATGGCATTACGATTACCTGTACACCACAGTTTGCCAAAGCAGGATATGAGAGACATAATTTATAAAATCATGATATAAACCCAAAAGTTCCTGAATCCGAAGAGGAACTTAAGCCCTCCGTTAAGTCCTTGTATTATCAAAATGGTGAACAAGAATATAATCCTGCAGTTCAGTAAGCCTTCAGCATGTGTGTGTACTTAGTCTTCTACTATGAATGCATGTGTGTTTGTATACTCTCCCATGTTCAGACTTTTTTTACTGGTGGTAATGATGGTGTAGTACTGAATGCAGAGTGGAATCTCTGTTTTCTAACAAATATTCTCATTCAAAAGCGAATGTTTATTTGTCCATCCTCAGGATGATGCAGGCTCCATTCAGAATAGTTATGTAAACATATTTTAGTAGCATGACTCATCACTGAACTTTTAACTATATAAATTTTTAATTGTGACTGTGTTAAGATCAGAGACAAATTATATGCTATTTCTTCTGGGTTTTGAGATACTGGCAAATTTATCAATCATTTACATATATACATACACTACATTTCTGTTTACACAGAGTTAAAACTGCATGACCTAGACAGGTATGATGTAGCGTATATGGTGAACTGTATATTTTTAAACCCTTCCATAGACAGGGAGAATGCAGATCAATGATCAGTAGCTACAAAAATTCGCAGGTCTTTTGAAGTTGCAAACATTAAAATTTCACAGGCTGTTGAGTGACAGCATATGAACATTACAACCATGACAAGGACAGCTTGATGACAAATAACAATTCTTCTTAAAATATCACAGCTTGGTATAGCTGTCTGTGAACTACTTATTTTTCATCTGCTCAGGTGGATTTTAGAAGTCCCAATATTATTATGTCATTAGGAAGATGACATTACTGTACTGCTCCTACTTCTATTACCACTAATGCTACTTAAGGACATGTGGGCCAGCCAAGAATGGGTCTCTATGGTCCTTAATGAAGGACGTTTACTGAGCAGTAGGCAGAATCTGCTCCACATAAAAAATTGTTATATATTAGAAGACAGTGGCAGCAGTAACCACTTGTGGTCACATCCACTGAGTAGGTAGCACCAAACTGTGTTTTGTGCAGTTAACATCTAAACATCCCGGGGGGGGGGGGGGTGCTTTTTGGGAATTAGTGGGGGGGGGGGATTCCTTTTGGGAATTGATTTTGTAACAGAGAAGACTGCTAACCTTCTCTCTCTTGGGAGTTTATGCTATTTCCATTTAGCTCTTTCTGCAGTTCCCATGGCAAAATACAAATGTTTTCTGCTGAAATAATTCAATCCATTAATTGCATTTGCTTGTACCTACACAAGGAATTCCTCAGCATCCTTTAGATATCAGCTGACAGCATTCCTACCTTCCACTCATGGAGTTTGTCAGCAGCTGGCAAGCTGGACACATTCACCTCTTTCCATCTTTCCCCGTAACACAGCCTTTGCAAGGACTTTACACACATGAACTGTTGTCTGATGTCCCAAATCCACTGAAGTCTCCCAGTCCCAGGGAGCTGCTCCCTGCAAGTTAAATTGATTTCGGCATGCCTAAAAATCAGCTTTGTGATTTAAGAGCTTAAACACCAATTCTAGACTTCTAAGCTTGAAAATTGTGCCTTGAATGGTCCTCTCTTCTTTTTTACTAGGTGTTGGCCAGGCGTAACTCTGCCAACACAGTGGAGTTACACCAGTGCCTATCTGCCGAGCAAGAAGGAAGCACCACAATACATTAATGAACTTGGATATGACTTTTGCATGATGATGACGTACTGTGTGCCCGGGCTGTTCTGTTATCCTAAGAAGCAGAGCCTGGATGCCAGATGTTGGCCCAAATTCAGGTGCACACAGGCCTGCAGAGGCCTGGTCACTACCAGCACAGCAACCACAACCCTGGGAGCCGCAGAGGTGGCTATTGGAGGTTTGTGCTATATGGGGAAACATAGAGCTTGAAGGGAACGGAGCTCACCAGAAACCTGAAAGGAAGGACAAGTGTAAGGACTGTCTGAATCTTGCGATTAATATTCTTTTGCTAATGTGCTCTGCACTGTTCTCTTTATAAATTACTGAATTATCCTTAGGAACAAAAGGTATTAGGGTCCTGCAAGCTTCTCTCAGTTTGTGGTAGGACTAATTCATTAATGTGGCTCCAACAGGAATGTGTGCAATGTTCTTTCTAATTGGACATGACTGGTCAAGAATGACTCGGCCTTCATCCAGATCACACTGTCACTTATGCTGTATAATAAGCTACTACTACTGGCCCATGAATCAATTTTTAAACAATCTCCAGTAATGAACTTGGACGGCCCATTGTTGTTGACAAAGAAATGCACAGTCCTGCTATTGTCAAGGGGCTCAATTATGGGTTCTTGCTGATAAAATAGAGGAGGGGGGACAAGGGGGGGGGAAGTCTATGGACAGTAGTGACAGACTGAAAGAAGTGTTTCATCTCTGGGGTCCTTACAGAGACTGACAAGCCAAAAGGTCAGTTTCATAGAGGTTTAACTCGAAATGTCTGAGGACAAAAAAGGCATCTGGAATCATTAGGAAATGTGAAGTTTGACTTGCACCATTGGAAATCCTTAACTTATTATTTTAACTGTAGGTCCGACAAACTCTTTGCCCACTGGGTGGGAAAGAGAGGTTAAGGGAAGTAAAAGCTTTATATTCCTCCAGTGGGGGGGAATAAAAAGGTTAATTTTAGTAACTCTGGGAAGAGTCTGTGGGGGAACTGTCAATGTTTCATCCCATTTGCCATTGTCCTGAGCCAGCAGAGTCAACACGGGTAGCAGGAGAGGCTGCTGCCGGCACTGGCTGCTGGACACCAGGCTCCCAACGCTTTCCCCTCAAATAACCTCACCAGTCATCAAAATGTCAGGGCTCTGCCCAGTTCCTCCTGCCTGAACCAGCCTCGTCAGCATGGTGGTGCTGCCTCTGTGGTTCACACTTTGTTCAGGATTACTCGCATGTTACCGGGATTCCTTGAGCCCGCTGGCATAAAGAAAATAAGTATATCTGAAGTGGTTCTAGCAAGCTGGGTCTGGTGTGGAGGAGCACGTGTTTGCAATACTCTTCCCAGTCGACCAACACCTTACAAAGCGAGCTCTTTGTCATGCCCATGCAGGGCCACAGTTGCCAACTCTTACTTTAAAGCTTGAAAAATACTATGCAAAGTCAGGGACTTGGTTCCAGATTTCTTTCAGCGGTAGAGTACATTGCTGTGAACCCATGGGAGAATGCACACCCAAATTAAAAAAAAACAAGCAGGGTGTAAATTTGCAAATGAACATGTCCACTGGGCCCATGGGTAAAAACCTTCTCCCTTTCCTGGTGATTTCACCACAGAGCTAGAGAAGAAGGGCAGAGGACAGCCTGCACTGGGCGACCCTGCCGCATATTTCCCAGGAGGACGAGTCACTTCTCCATCTGGACAAGACACCTTGTCTCCATTCCCCAGCCACGAAGCAGGACAACCTAAGTGCATTTGGAAAGCTAGCCTTGAGCAAGAACAGTGGGTGGGATGTAATGAGGAGGGGTCCAGCAGGGAAGTGGGGAATCACAGGCACACTGAGACTTTGCCGGAGCAGGAGTGAATCTGGATGTGCATGGCTAAAGCCTGTTCGAAGGTGGAGTCCAAGCCACACCTGCCACTGCGAAGGCTGCTGGGGCTTGTCTAGCAGATCAGCTCATCTCACAGGATAGTCCTTCCAAATGCCCTTCAAAAGGGGAGGGAAGGTACTGAGGACACCACGATTAGCACACCCCAACGCCAGCTTGAGTCAGGGGTAGATGCTCCAGGACCACACATGGCAGCACACAGGGACCTGGTGGAGCACATTGTGTAGGCGCTTCATGACACAGCAGTGAAAAAGCCCTCATAGAAGCATGTAGCTTGGCATTGTTGGCTTTCTGTTATTGCCCAGAGCAGCATATGGGAAAAAGCCTCCTGGGGAACACTGGGACAAGTCTGGGGAGACCTGCAGCAGAGGAAGGTGCTGGGTGGTGAGCTGTAAGATCTTTGCAAACACAAGCTGTCAGTGTTGGGATATATCCTTAAGACAAGGTCCAGTCTGGTGGCACTCCCTCACTGAACTCCCAAAATAGCCAGCTTGCATGTGACTCCTAATTTTCTCAGGGAAAGGAAAGCTTCCCCTCCCCATTCTCTCAACGGGCAAGAAACCCTTTTTTTCCTCCCTAGAATGTGCCCTTCTGTGAATATACCTGGACCTGTGGTGCTAATGGTTTGTGATTCATTGGACAGGAATGCATCTCTACGTCCAAGCACTGGGCTCTGGTTTTTCCACTGCTCCCTGGGGTAGAGGAACAAACAAAAGGAAGGAACTTGAGCACAACCAGAGAGAGAGGGGCTGTGGGGTGAAGAGCAGCAGGCATGGGGAGCAGCAGGCATGGGGAGTGAGGGCTGGCTTTCCACCCAGCACATCAACCCATTGTTCATTGTAGTCATCAGAGAGCTGAAGACAGCCCTTGCACCTACCAGCAGCATTTTGAGACCTCTCATGCCATGGGCAAGTCATACTGCAGCAACCCTGGACCATGGGACACAGCCAGATGCCCCAGTGGAGGTGATTCCCACACCAGCTAAGGTCTCCGTAGGGGCTGAGTGGAGGAGAAGGCTCTTGGGAGCTGGAGCTATTTGGGCACCGGCTGAAAACCCTCTACTTACACAGCCAGAGACTGCAGGGTCTGTATTCAGTGCCTGTCTCAAGTCTGGGCGACCCCGTCTGTTCCCATTAGGAGGCCCAGGCAGTAAATTGGGCCCTGAATATATAATTAAGCAAAGGGCACCATCCTGAAGCCAAGGTTCACACTGATTTGTTGTGGCTGGGGTGGGAACAGCCCTTTGCAAATCAGTCGCAGGATGTTGCTCCTAGTCAGCTGGAAACTTGGTAGCTCAACTCCATAAAAGCTGGATCTAACGCTTCAGCTCCCCAGCTGGTTTCGGCATCCTGACCAGCACGCAATCCTGTGGCTTGCTGTTCTGCACGACAGTCTGGAAACCTTCCTTGAGAGCCTCTTGTTTGCTGGCTGCCAGGATTTGCCATGCAGATTCTTGCCAAAGGGATAATATAAACAAAGCATAATGTCAAGTTTCCCACACAAGTAAGATGATCTATTAGCACTGCACTTTGTACTAATTATTGCACAGTGGGTGGGGGCTTGTGAAAGGAGATTTATGCATTCAGCTAGCCTCACTTTTATTATTTGTAAGTACTTTTTGGCAAGGAATGAGCGAGATATGTATTTTATTGTTACGCTGTTGCAAACATCCTAATCTTCCGCACTCATTAAAACCTCATAACAAATAGTAAGAATGATATATTGCAGCCACAGCGAGCGTCTCATTCATCCCCAGGTGGGGGGAGGGGGGCGAGACACAGGGGAGAGGGAGGACGGGGGAAATGTGAATGTGGTTTTTTGGGCCATGGTCATATATGCAGCACATGGAGGGCCCAGGTACCCAAAGGGTGGAAATAAGGTGATGGATGAGGAAATGCTACTGGCATGCCAGGGTGGATGGGGAGCTCTGTGGTAAGGTCTCAGCATGGAAGAAGGATGCTGCTGCCCCAAAGTGTGAGTCAGTGCTCCCAGAAAGCAAGAATCCATCTATGCCCTCCCTGGTATTAAGCAGTTAAACTGTACTTCTGCCCTGGAGGGCTAAGTTCACATCACTACCCATGGAGCAGCTCAGCTTGCAAGGCTTGTGCCCCTGTGTCAGGACCTGGCATGAGGAAGAGCTCAGGGCACCCCGGGAAGGTGTCTCAGAGTTTTTCTGCACTGCCTGGACAAGTAGAAAAGACCCCAGAAGTTGCCAGATGGGTCAGTTTGTCCTTGGGTAATACACTGCTGGGTGATGAAGGCTGGATGTCACATTGATGCAGCTGGGTCAGAGTGAACTGATAGTTGTGATCATCGCTTTGATAATCCCTGGTCGTTACTTAACTTCCCCAGTGCAGCGCTTGGCTGGTGACCCAGGAAGGAATGGAGCAAGCCCAGAGCCTAGTCCAGGAGAGATGCAGTTGACCACCGACATGGGGACGGTTCTGCTGCCACAGCTCCCTTTGCAATGCTCTGCCTTTGCTGCCCACACTGACAGCCTCCAAACTTAGTAATGCACTGGGCCAAGGCAGACATGCCCCAAATATCTGCCTTGTGTGAGCAACTCAGGAGAAGGGCAGTAGTAGGGGTGCCACCAGGCTCAACAGGGTGATACTCACTCAGAGCCTTGTTTTCCGAACCAAAGTTCAGGACACCCTGCTCCCTGCTTTCCTCCTGACAACAGCAAGGCAAGTTCAAAGTACAGCCTTTGGGTGTTGTACCCATTGGGTTGATGCTGGGTAAAAGCCAAAACATGCCAACTTTGGCTGTCTGTTGTTTTGGGGGAACAAAGTTCAGTGGAAAACCTTGTCACAGGTTGAAGGGCTCTGATGGTACTTCCAGGGCAATACAACAGTTGTAGGGCATTTTTTTACTTGGAATTCCCAGGTAAAGTTCAGAAAAGACGACTTGGTCTCGTGCATACACTCCTGACGCATTGGAAAAGATTGCAGGAGGAGGTGAATGGACAGGTGGCAGGAACTCCAGTGAGACACAGTCCCACATGCTCCCACCCGGGTCTGCACACCACAGCTCTCAGAGCCATCTCCAACCCTGGTTCATGCTTACCTTGGATGGGGTAAGAGCTGAGGTGCTCTTCTTCATAGCTGGTGGGGGTTCTCAGCATTTCCTACCTAATCAGAGCCCTTCTTACTCTGCCGTTGAGCCATCTGTAGGGGTTGGGGTAAAAGAAGGACTTTAATCCTCTTCATCTGTCATTCCTCCTACCCTGAACATTGTATTTCAAACATCATAGGCAGGGCTTGCCCTGAGCCTCAGGCTTCTGCCAGCCCTGGACCCTTCCACTGGCCAGACCTTGTTCAGGTGTCCTTTTCTTTCTTCACCTGCTTCTTCCAAAATAGCACTTTTGTTCTCTCTCTAGCCTCCAACAAGTTACATCGCTGAACTGACCTCTGGACGCAGAGGAGAGTGTGACCCTGAGGCTACTTCTGACTGTCAGCATTAGCCTGGGGCAGGGTCAGTGTGGAGCAGAGCTGGGCAGAAAGTCTTAGACACCGTGTTTCCAGCACAGCTTTGGAGTGGCCAAATGTGTCAGGCAGCCAACTTGACCCTTCACTAGTTACTTCCAGGAGGGGACTGCAAAATGGTACTGAGTTTTCATCGCTCCAAGCTCCAAAGTCTTGGCATCATCTTTCTTTTTCAGTTTCAGGCAAATAACATTTTGGGACTGTTTAAAAATTATGACCCAGAAGTTTTGAAATATATGGGGAATACCTCCTGCATTGTCTTCTTCCCCAAGTCTTTATGAGTTTTCCAGCTGGTATTGGGTTAGCCCTGGAGTGTTGCTAGGAGGAAAGGAAAAAAAAAAAAAAGCTAAGTTGGATAGGGAGAGAAAGGGTTGAATTTAGGAAACAATAGATACTGGCTGGACCTTCGGCCCATGGCAAATGTAGAAGGAAAGAACATTTCACAGAGATCCTTTCTGGGGTATTTTTTGAGATGCCACTTCTAATTCTAAGTGTTTCATCCCCCATTCCTCTGGCTGAGCCCTGTTACTGCAATGGCATGATGCTCCTGGGGGACCGAGGAGGACACGTCCTCATGTGGGAACAGAATAACCACGTGCCCTTGGCCTATGCCCTTACCCAGATACAGGAGGTGGAAGGGTGTCCTACTCTGCTCCACCATCTGGAAGCATGGACAGATTGTTCATTACACTGAAGTCATGATATGGCTAATATAAACGCAGAGGTTTAGGTCATATCTTCTATCTGTGTTGGACGCTCAGCTGGAAGAGCATCACCAGGTGGAGAGACTGGTTCCCAGTCCTGCCATCAGGATGTCCAATGTGGGATGTTGTGGAGATAGTTTCCGGCGAAAGCCTGGCTCCTCTCCGGGGCAGGAAGCAGAAGTGTAAGGGGGAGAAACCTGGCGTCTGAAATGGGAAAAATGAGGATTAGGAAAGTTGCCGGCATGAGGTAACTCGTCTCTCGGGCTTAAGAAAGTGTTAAGTTGCCAAAACAGAGATCACAGAAATACACCCAGCAAGGAAGGGTTTGATACCGTCTTGAGAACTACTGGTGTGAACTCAAAATTGCTCAATTAAGGTCCCAAATTGCAGGCCTACCCTACCGAATGAAGGAGGCTGCTACTGCTGTTGGTGGCAGTGGACCTTCAGCTAGTCTGCTTCACCACCCCAGTGTGGTGTGAAACCCCAGCTGAACAACCTCACTTCACTCCTTCCCATCACCAACACCCCCTGCTGCAGCTAAACCCTGCCCCATGCCTGTCCGGCCATGTGCCCATTCTTACTTGATTTTTTCAACCTTTCAGACCTTACCCTGGTCATACATAAACTTCAGCCAGAACTGGAAAACTCCCTCCTTCAGCTGGTGTCTGTTGTAGTCTGGTATTATTTTTATTGCCACGTTCCTCCCCAGTCATCTCCACCGCAATGCAGACTGTCATCCCAACCCTTCTCCTGTGTCCCTCCTTGCGCCACACTCATTCTCCCTCTGCACAGGCTCACCCTGAACAAACCTCTTTTGTCGGGCCACCCCACACAACAAGAAAATTAGCATCATTCGGGCATGTTGAGGCCACCACAGCAGCTACAAGCCACGATTATGGTGCATGTGGTTAGCACAGCCTGCAACATCAAACAGCATGTTTACAACAGATGTAATCCATAATGATATAACAGGTGTATAACAGTCAATACCAGCATTGTAGCGATCAAATAACTTTGTGGCACGTTCACATTGATCCAGTATTAATCCAGTTCCCTCAGGGGTTTGGTCTATGATTTATATGACTCACTGGGAGGTTTCGGCACCTATTTGGCACAGCACCAAACTCCAGGCAGGGATCAGTATATCATTTACCTTTGCAGTGAGAGCTTTTTAAATCCACGCTCTTAGCAAGCCAGGTTTGTCAATGGCACTTTGAAAAGAAGGGCTTGTCGGAGCACGCAGAGACACGTTTCTTTCAAAGGGCGATTCATGTGCTGCAGCTTCGGCGACTGTCCTGGTTTTATATGCTCGAATGCTGATGAATTAAAGCAGCAACAGGAGCGTAGCCCGTGTCAGCTCTCACAGGCTCCTGCCTGCGCTGTGAATTTCCTCTGCATCCCTTTATACATTAGCCCAAGTTATTTACCTTAGCAAGGATGCATACAGGAGAGGATGGGCTAAAAGCATACTGAGGGAAGGGGGATGGAGAGCTTCTGAATGGGAATCAAAGCAAAATCCCAAGGTGGCACATCCAAAACCGATGGGGAAATACTTTTCCAGCCAGACCCTGGTTAACTTGTTGAATTGTTTAATTGTTAAATTTGAGACCAAAAAATGAGTGAGATTCAAAGAGATGATGACCGTTCAGAGGGATAATGAGAATGTCTGAAGCCATCTAAGACACGGGATGCTCAGCCCGAGGCAAGCATTAGAGACTGGCTTGTGGCTCTGCTCCTGCCTAACAGGAGTCAGCCTGCTTTTGACTAGTCAAGGGTCCTCATTTAGAAACTCATCACACACCTAATTTTAGTTCTCACCTCTACAGGTAATTTGCAGGCAAAACACCAGCAATCAAACATGTGTGGCAAATTAGGAGCTGCCTTTTAATAACGAGGGCAAAATGCGTTGCTGAAGGAGCATGGAAAGGAAGCTGGTGTTGTGCGTGCTGCAATCTAACAAACGAGCTTTGCTTGCAGTGGTGGCAAGCTGGTAACTTTCATGAGTATTAAATGCAATTAAAGAAACAAGCACTCCATCATTCCCCAGAGTGAGAGATATTATCAGTTGTGGCTTTGTATTTTTACATAATCACAGTTTAAAGGAACATTTTTCCATATGTGGAAATTCCCTGTTTTCTCCTCCAAACACTAACAAAATCCTTGCCGCTGGCTGGCTCCACTCTCTTCATGGCTCCCTGTTATGGCACTCCTGCTTGCCCCAAGGCCCTGGGGAGAAGAGATGGGCCCAAAACAAACGCCAGAGGTGAACGTGCTGGAGATCCAGTCCTACACCCAAACAGCACACGTTCCCTCCGCTCGGGGTGTTTTTTGAAAATTCCCCTCTCCCAATGTTGAAAAGGCTTTTGTGATCTCAGAGCCCTCCTCTATCAGGCTTCCCGCCCTTGCGATGTGATCGAGAGGCACGTCCCACCCATCACTGCATGCCCCTCACCCCGAAACCGGGCTTCCTCCAGGGGTAAGTAGTACGAAGGGCACAGCAAGCCCAGAGAGCTCCACAGGGTTTAGCCCAACTGAGTCAAACCCGCCCATACCACTGGGTGGACACCTTAGGATCTGGCTAACGATAACGGCTTCCTTCTCTGATGCAATTAGGACTGTTGAGGGCAGCCTCGCTCCAAGATGAAATGGGTCGCATCCAGAGCTTTGACTCGGAGCTCAGCTGCTCTGTGGTAGCTTCATGCTCTTCACTCTTCAACCCAATGGCCAAATTATTTGCCGCCTTTCCAGGGAGCGTGGCCAGGTACAGCAGGCTTGGAGGAAGGATCGTGCCAAGGGTGCGCTGCTCAGGTTGCCCATATCTTGCACGAACATGTTTGCATGCCCAAGCTCTCTCGCAAGCCCATCTAGAAGTGTCCACATGCGGTTGTCCATGCGTCCATCTACACCCTGTCTCAATTCAGCTGCAATCGCTTTTCCCTGTAGACAAGGCAGATGCCCTTCTCTCACGTCTTCAAACCATTGGCCCAAGCACCCTTTGCACCAAGCGGTGATTTCTGGCTTGCTCGCATGGCCTTTGCTCGACTTGTTTGTTTGTTTGCCATGCGCACTGTTTGTGTGCAGCTTGCCTGCTGAGCTTTTCTCTGCCTGCATTCAGTATGTGGGCTGGCCTGCTCCGCTCTTGGATGTCATCTGGCTTTGTTGCAAGCCTGCAGAAGCTGCCTGGCTCTCCTGGCCTCCACCACTCAGCCCATGAGCAAGCCCCCAGCATGACCAGGACCACTGCTAGGCAGTGAGGTGAGCGTCTTGGGGCATCCTAAGCTCTCCCACCACCTCACTGCAGCTCCTGGAGAGTTTCTGTACAAGCTGTAAACCTGATCACCAAACCTTGAAACAACAAAGGTCTGCTTTTCTGGTGGCAGCAGGAGAAAGTCTAACAGCATCAGCACACAGTGAGTGGAGGCACTTTGTTATGGTGACCTACTTATGGATATTGCCTGAGGAGACCTAAATCCACATGGAAATCATCCAGGAAAGTCTATTGATACTGAGTCCATCTCAGGAGACACTTAACTCAGGACTGGACTTTAAAACCTGTATCCATTGGATGATGAGACAGATCATCTCAAGACACCATGGGACACCAGCCATGTGTCCAGGATCACTTAATGAAACAGGGAAAGAGTGAGGAACAGTCCCATCATATCTCTGCCAAGCCATGCTGTGCTATACATGAAATTCCTGGGGAAGGGACTAAGCTCTGTGCTATACTCACCCATACTGCGTTTTCACACTCTCCTGCATGCACATTCCCAGTTTTGCATAAGACAGTCAAGAAGACACCAAGGCTTTGAAGTTTTTCTTACGAGGCAGTTACTGCTGTTATTTTCCATCTGGCAAGGCTTTGAGGATCTATGGCTATTTCTAAATATGTTTTCTGGGAATGTTACCATATTAGAAAACATTTCGATATAAAACATCACCGCTTATGGGAAAATCTTGTTAACATAGAGCCACTGGCAGGAGCTCTCATTAAAAATTCCTTTCTGCTTGATAAGGGCTTTCCTTATCTAAACAGTGGTTTGGTTTCCTCCCGCCCATAGGCTGGTGTTGTGTCATGGAACCCGGGAAGGCTCTTCGTCACATGCAGAAGAGGAAAGTCTAGATGAGCTGCCTTTCATGCCATTGTTTCAGTGGCTGGAGCCCATGGCATTTGAGTTCGTTATCACTGCCAGGTGAACTGCCTGGACCTCACTGCTTCATGCAGTGCTGAGGGCAGTGAGAACCAGTCACCTTCGCAAAAATAAGGATGGACACACATCACAGGTGGATCACAGGTTCGATGTGCAATTGGTGTAGTCTATTGCATTGCAGAGTTGAGGAAGGACAGGTCTACCAGGGAGATGAGCCCTTGGGATATCCTGAATCCCTTTAGGGACACGTGCAGCACAAGCTCTGTCTAACCCAAGTCTCTGCTCTGGTACTGGACCCACTGGCCATGCACCTACCCATGTCCTGGAAGCAGAATCAGCCCCTCCATGGGCAATCTGATAACCAAACTCGGGAACACCTCTTCCCCTGTGTCCTTCCTGTTTCCCTCCTCTTCTTCCTCTGCCAAAATTAAACCATCCTGGATACTGATCATCTCTGATGCTCACGCTTATTCAGCCACACAGGGCTACACATAGCTGCTGTTATTCGATTTTATTTCTAATCTGTTGTCAGTTTTTCAACCAAATCTCCTTAAGCCCCTTTTAAATAGATCAGGGACCATCAAGGGCTGTTTCCCAGCTTTGTTTCTCCCTATGCTCAGTCTCTTTCAAGTACCTTTAAATCCTTTACCATTTTTACTTTTTCTGTTCCTGTCAAGTAACCAGCGTATATCCTACAGCAAAAGCTCAGCTCCTTTCAACTCTGATGGGCACCTCTGCAGACCAAGGTTCTCCCTGGTGGCTAATACATCAACCTGATGCTCCACCACCTTTAGCTGCAGGAGCTGTAGCAAGGATGACCATTTTCTTGCGCAGCTCCCAGCTTTCCATGTGGGCTGAAGATTTCAGGGCTTGCAGGCTGTGAGGTGAGCTGGTACCCTCTTGGGGGAGCCCAGAAGATGCCACAAGCCCAGGGACATCTGCCAGACCCAGATGTCCAAGGTTCCCCAAACCCATGTCAAGTTATGCAGGATCCTAAGAGCCCGTCCCAGGATGTCTGGATCTCAAGCTCAAGCCTGGAGCTGGAGGCCTTGTAGCTTCCAAGGGAAGTTGTGGAGTGGGAGAGAGGGGTCCCAGAGCTTTTTAGCTCTTGGCTTGCAACAGGGAGGCTGAAAGCGTAGAGGTAGGTTTACCTCTCCATCTTCAACCTACATGCCTAGGCCTCTGCTTCTGGTCCAGGAAAGCTTGCTAAAGCCCAGGTCTTCCTTGCAGAGGGAATACCTGAGGATGAGCAATTTGGCGTGTTTCTACAGTGTGCCACTTGCAGTGACTTGTGGCCATTGTGATCCTGAGCTGGAGGCTGGAGGAACCAGATTAGTCTGACTCCCCTGTGTGCACCTACATAGCATCCACCCTGGCAGGGACCTCCAGGAGCTGAGTCCAAGACCCTTACCCAACCCACCCCATATGAACCATTGCTGTTTTAGAACCTCAGTGCATGGGCATGGCAGCTCCCACTGAATCCAGCTTGCCCATGGCTTGGGAATATCTGCAGCCTGCACCCAAGTCTTGATCACTGCTGTATTTTCTAAGCCTTTCTCACTCCTCCTCTTCTTCAGCCTCGCTGAGCTGCAAGGTGAGTCCCCAGCAATAGCTGAAGGATTCACTGCAGAGCATTGCTTGCATTTTTGATTATGAAGTTCAGAGCCCTCAAAAGAGCCCTGCAGCCACTTAGCTCATGATGACGACTGATACCAAACTCTGTTTCCTCTTGCAAGCAAGTAAAAATAAACATCCTACTGTACCTGCCTCTATCCAGGAAAGCACAGTAACTGGTATTTATAGATAAACAGAGATACATTGCCTGCTGGGGTCTGCTGCAATGAATTTAGACCTTAAGATTGAAAATCCAATTGTGTTTATAAATCAGCTGTGACATGCCAGTGTCATGTCATCAGCGGAAGGCAAAGGGCATGTTTACTACAAGCAAAGGCACACGCTACAGTCATATGCATAAGCAAGTCTCTGCGCAGACAGGTTATTTTTTGCATAGTGGTTTTTTGATTTTTTACATGACTTAAGGATAATGCTCTAGGAGCCTTCTTTTTTTCTTTGTGCAATTTTTTTTTATAGTAATGTTGTTTTTTCCCCTTTTGTGATTGACTGGAGGTTTTGTTAGGTTTTGGTTTTTTAATGTTCTTAAGAATGTTTGTGCTTTTTTTGGCATCTTATTACATACCTCAGAAAACCTGACTAAAACCCTGGTTGCTTCTAAAGCTCCTGCCAAAAAGAATTCATGCTCCTCTAAATTTGCTGTTCGCATTTCTCATTCCAACTGATATTTTTAATAATAAATATGGTTACTAAGAATAGCTGTTTACCACCTCTGTCAGCTCCGGTCTTTTATTTGGACTCAGATCTCATCCTTGGGTTAACTGTTTGTTTTGAACAAAAATCAGCACCATATAAAGACTCTGTGGGGACCCTCCTAGCAAGTTGTCTGGTGTCCTTAGGATGTGCAGCAAGGGGCCAGCCCAGGTGCTGGTGTGCTGCAGCCTCCTACCCGCCTGGGAGCTTGGAGGGACTGTGATGTACATGGCTAAGCCAAGGCTTTCCCAATCCCCGATCCCTCTCCATGAATCACTTTGTTTTCCCTGATGCTGCTTGTCTCCAGCTCCACAGCCAGGTTTCCACATCCAACTCCTTCCATCATGCTAGCCAGGTTTTTTTAGCTGCTTTTTTTTTGCTTGTTTTTGCTTTTTTTTTATCCTCTAGACCAGGCTCTCTTATTAGATATGCCCTTTTCACTGACCCTGAATTATTGCTACCCATGGTCTTAGAAGAACAGTGCTGTTTGTTAGTCTAAGAGCACATGTGACAACCCTCTTCCTGGCCAACACCAGAGGTTGCACCAGAGATTTCCAGGCCAAAAACCAGGCATTTCAGCAAAAGCTACAGGCTCTGAATGTGATCTGTGGGGTCAGAAGAGGACAGAGGAATCATCATCTATTTGGGGACCTGCCGAAAGACACTAATCAGAAAGACGTGCACAAATTTAGTCCAGAGCACACAAGAGTTTCCCTGGGCTGAATCTAACCTCTGTCAGTGGCAAACATCCCATTCCCACTGCAACGGGGCTGCCAGCAGGAGCTGGTATTTTAATGCCCGGGAGTTTTACTACAGCCCATCTGGAGCAAGTGGTGCCTGACCGAGCCTGCCTGGCGGCGGTGGGGAGTGGAACGTTAATGGGGAAGGGCATCCCGGTCCATAGGGGTCTGGGCTGAAGGAAGGTTCCCAGCTCCGCGGCTCTTTAGGGTTTGCAACAATTTGCAGATTAGTGTTGGCACTTCCAAGGCTGGGCTGGCAGCGAGACCCTTAACCAAGACAGACAGATTCCCTGCTGTGGCACTGTTCAGCATGTTTAAATGGAATAACAACGTCTCTCCAGCTTGGGTGATATTGGGTCAATCTTTTTCTGTTTCACTGTGTTTCCACCCCCCCCGCCCCGTCCCTGTCCTCCCCCCGCTGCAGGTCACTGCCGCAGCCTGGGCTGTCGGGAGGGCTGCATGCTGCTGCTCTTCCGCCTTTGTGCTTTGGGAGGTGGCGGGGGGGGGGGATCATTTTTATCACTCTTTGTACCAACGCAAGCAGAGCTAATGGTAAAAGGCAATCAAATCTTCTGCTCCAAGGCATAAGCTGGTTGCCTGCAGGGTCAGGGAGGAATTTTGCCCTCCCTCCCCTCCTGGGCTCAGAAGCTGCTCAGCATCAGCACAGTTTGAGCCTCACCCCAAAAAACTCTCTTGTTCTTATAACTCTTCCTTTTTTTTGCCACATTGCATAGCCATGAAAAATTACAGAGGGAATAGGGGCTTATGGGGTCCCCAAGAAATGTTCCCATTAGCACCTGCAGTGAGCTGGGCTTGGGGAGCTGCTCATGGTTCTGCTGGATCTCGGGACAAAGCCCTGCACTGGGCTGCCTTTTCTCTCCGGGTTTTTGACTGCCTCCCTCTGATCTCCTGTTCTGCCTCCGTGGTGTGGTGGGAGTTTTCTGCCTTTAGGTCCTTCCTTTTCAACTACAAATCCCTATGGGTGCTGGATTCACCCAGATTAAACCTTTATGTGTGCCTGAAGGGTGGAAGCCTTGGGGTCGGAGATCCTCCCACCACCACCCCGGTGTCCCGACCCCAGCCCCTTCCCTGGGGAACAGCTTGCTTTAGCTTGGTCAAGGCGTACCAGCAAGACACACAGCAAAAATGCAAGCAGGCACAAGCAGAGAAACAACCGTTGGGAAGGCAGGAGTTCAGAGGTAAGCCAGCTGTCCTCAGGTAACAAACTCCGGGCCACCCACATCAGAGCACCAACCTCAGCTCCCTCCCAGCAGAAATGACCAGGGGCAAATCTCAAAGGCAAAGCCAACACGCGAGACACGCACACCTATCAGCATGGTCTCGCGGGGGAAGAGCAGGCATCAAAGGCATCGTGGCCTCTTCTCCCGAATCCGGCTGCGCCACAGCCCTGGGATGCAGCGCTGGGGAGCATGGAAGCACGGGGTGGCTTTGCCCCGGCTCCCTCCCGGCTCTCGGCACCCCTATGCTCCAGCCGGACCCATGGAAGAGTGAACCCACTGCGGCTGCCTCCCACGAGGAAGAAAACACGCACACACGAAAAAAAGGGCTGGATTTTTTTTTTTCCTGTTGCATTCTGAAACCAATAATTAAATTTAAAATATAACCCAACAACAATTAAAGCAAATTAAGTGTGAGGTCTAAGCTACCTGCAGAAGTTTGATTTGAAAACAGCAAAGCAAGCACTTCTGGTTGGGAGCCCTGATAGTTTGTCTCCTACAGCTGGTCAGAGAGCCAGAGCGAGCGAGTGAGGGAGGGAGTGAAAGCGGGTGAGAAACTACGGCTAACGCGGGGTGTGACCTGCAGATGGCATGGGACCCTCTGGAGTTGGCTTGTGGGTTACAGCAGCACTTTCCCCCTCTCAGTTTGCTCCAAAGGAGCATTTGGGTTGCTGTGGCTGAGTGGTATTGGCTCCACTCCACCATCACCAGCATGCACAAGGTTGCTCAAAACCTTGCCTGAAATAATGCAACTTTGCCCCAGAATCAGGGAGCTCTCAGACCTAGAGGGGCAGGGAGAAATGCTTGAGAGATGCTGTGTTCATGGGTGCAATTGCATCATCTGTCCCTGCTAAACATATTTTTGGGGCATCCTCTTTTCCAGGGATAAAATCCCACTGTTCCTGCCCATCTGCCCTCCTCATCTGTTGTGGAAAGTTTGGTGCCTTTTTGGTCCCGGCCGCCAAGTCAGCCCAAACCGAAGACCCTGCCAACATACAGATGTGTCTTTCTCAGCTACAGCCACCAGCTCATCCCTTTGCCATGGGTGAACTCCCATGTCACACTAGGCACATCTGTGTCTCCCCAAAAGGGTAGGCAGAGGGGCTTGCCCTGCCAGCCCTCAAAATGCATCACTGGACTCCAGACCTTCTCCCAGGGGATAAAACCCCCCAGCCTGTCCCTGCGGCCAGCCTTGCTCACCCACCACAACTATCACCTGATGGCATGCAAACTATGCTGCTCAACGTTTTAAAAAAAAATCCTTAAATTGTTCTTTTTTTTTTTTTAACTGGCTCGCTCTGTCCATCCCAAATCCTGGCCTGTCTGGGGAGATGGAGAAGTGGAAAGTCCCCTTTTCCCTCCTGGCTGACCCCCTGGGGCATCTCTCGCTGGACACTCATAGGACCACGGTGTCCAGCAACTCAGTCTCTTGGGGTTTCAGCTCTTGAGGGTGACCCTAAAGAGGGGACTGGGTACTTTGGGCCACCCTGGGGGTCGGGGACGGCAAACCCATGGGTTCAGGGGAACCGCTGCTGGCTGCTTCCCCCCACCACTCCCCTGCCCTCCGCAGCCCCCTCCCCACGTCCCCCACCCACGGCCCTTTGCCGGGGGAGCCGCCGTGCGGCGCAGCCTGCCCAGGGCTGGCAGGTCTGCGCCTTGCGAGAGACATCAAAGTCTCGCCTGGAATGTGTGTGGCTCTGCCGGGCTGCGAGAGATACGGAGCCAGGGATCATGAAAGAGATACTGCGATGGTTATCACCCCATCAAATCAAGGGGAAGCTGAGCGTCAGGCTTGCCAACAATACCTGTTATTGTTCCTCCCCTGTGCGGCGCTTTATTAAACGCTATAATCGTTTTAATATTCATGCATCTCCGCAGCCATTCCACCCCCCTCCTCTTCTCCCCCCTCTTTGCTTTTCAACATATTCCATGTTGGAAAGTGCCTTTCTTGCATTTCCTGGGAACTTGCTTTCCCTCCGGGCAGCAGGTGTTTCGGTCTGCAGCACCCAGGCAATGTCCTCTCCGCACTGAGAAAAGGGGATTTTCTCTTGGTCTTTTGGTTCGCTCCCCCCCACCTCCTTCCATCCACCACCACCCCTTTTCCTTCAAGTAAAAGCTAGTTGAACACCACCCTGCTCAAATGATGGCATTGTTTCACTATCAATGCAAGGGAGAAGCTGGAAGCCCTTGGCCATGCAGTGCTCCCACTCTGGTGGGGTGTGTGCTCCCAGGACATCCCCTCCATCTCCGGATGGCTCAAGAGTGGTCCGAGGGTGTCCCTGCACTGATGCTGTAAGGCAGATGCTTTCCAGTGGCTGTGCATGGGATTGGGATTTGCACCAGCCAGCCTTGGGACGAGCAATTGAGGCACAATGGTTTGCACTACACCTCGGTGGTGCAAGGATGAGGAAGTTCCTTTGCCCATCCTTCACAGGCTCTCCAGACCTCATTCCTCAACTCAAAGAATAAAACTGTTCACAGGGTGGGTCTAAGTGTGGATCCCCCAGAAATCATGGCACCACTTCCCCAGCCTCCCTAACCTGGTGGCACTGCTCCTTCGTACCAGGACAGACCAAACCCCAGCTAAAGCATCAGCCTCAAACCAGCCAAAGAGCCATGCTCGTCACCTCCAGCCTCCTGCCCCATCTCTGGACTGGTGGCAGCTTGTCACAGCATCTTTGCTGAGGATGCTGACCATCACATAGCACGCAACAGGTTCAAGTGGCAGGATGTTTATTTGGGGATTACAACCCTAAGAAATACCTATGACATGGAGATTTATTTTGTGGCGTCTCATCCATTCTGGGCTGGGCAGTGTTTTCCCAGGGGAGGAGATGTGCCTGTCACCGGATCCCTGGGAGCAGCGGCATGATCCGGCAGCTGTAAGCCATTGAGAAAACAGCAAATTTGAGAGTTGCTTCATGAGCAAATACCACAAAAATCTTCAAATGCCTGTTTATGGGATTAGCTGCAGATAAGGGAGGAGAAATGTTGCAGCTGGCAGGCCCTTGCAGCAAAGGCTGCTGCTGAGGATATTGGAGGTAATCTGGAGAAGAAGCTCCAAGCCTGATGCTGTGCTGCTCTGCACCTCGCCTGGATGCTCACAGTGTTGCTTTCTTCCCGCTTGGCCCACTTGTGATCTACCCCAAAAATGGGGCCGCAGATTCATACACTTTTCCTAGAGATCCAACCAGGCCTGATGTCAGGGTGAGGGACACTTCAGGCAGAAGCAAAGCCCAGCAGCAGCACCTCCACCTGGCTTCCAGCTCCACCCAGAGCCCGTTTTCATCCCAAAGTTTACTTTCATTTTGAGGGACCTAAACCCATTTTTAAACTCCTTCCTTGGTTCAGTAACTGAGCATTTTCACTTGGAAATGAGATGGGAAAAAGGTACCCCGAAACCATTAGAGTGAAATTAAACTTTTAAAAAGGGCATGGTGGGATAATTGCCCAAATTCCCCCAAGTAGCTTGGGACCTCTTCCAAACCCTGGCTTTCTGGTTACCATATTTGAGTAAAACCTTCCCATTTGGTGTATTTGGAGCACCTGCGTCAAAGGGAACCAGATGCATTCAGAGTGTGATGGCAATGATGGAGGCACGGCGGGGGGACCTGTGAGCTGCCAGGGGACAGGCGAGGGGACAGCAGAGCCCCATCCTGGCCAGAGGAAGGTGTTGGCCATGCACCATGCTCCAGGGCCAGGCTTCCCATCAGCAACAGCTCAGGGTAACCCACCCCAAAAGAAGACAGGACTTCAAGGTGGGTAGGTTTTTGGCCTAGGGAACATGCCTTTCTCTTGCCTGTCCAGCGAAAACCCCCTTTCCAGACGCAGGTCTGAAGCCCAGTGCTGCGCTCATCCCGGCATGGTGCAGGGGTGCAGGATATAGCCCCGTGCGCCTTCAGCTGCGGCTGAGGTATGCACAGCTGGGGCTCGCTGGCAGGGCTCTGCGCCGCCGCGGAGTTCCCCCGAGTTCAAAGCTCTGCTGCTGACTTTGTACCCCGCTGGAAGACACTTCCCCTCGCCGCCTTCCGGGTGAGATTTCATAGCTGCAGGAGAGAGAGCTTTTCATCATTTAGCCTCAGCTTTTTTTCCTTTTTTTTTCGTTCTTCCCGCCCACCCCCACCCCCCTCCTTTTCTTTTTTTGGTAACAATATCCTATACAGAAAGGAAACAAACAAATTAACCGCTTGGTCTCCAGGCTGAGGCAACCTCACCCACACACAGCAGCCGTCGCCCTTGATCCCAAAAGCACTACATCCCCTGCACCATCCCACGGGCACAGCAGCAGCGGGCCGATGGGGACAGCGGGGGTTTTGCAGCTGCGTGCAGCCCCGCTCGCCCCATGGCGGAGCCCAAGGTCGGGAGGGGCCTGCTTTGCTGGGGCAGCCAGGGTTCAACCCAGGGCTTGGCATCAAGGGTTGGGGATCTGCAAGGCTGGTGTGCGAACATGCCTCTACTTCGGTCTATTTCTCCTGCAGGGTTTCTCCTGTGAGCACAGAAACTATCATCGGGTCTTTTTCCCTAGGAGGGAGTGTAAGCGATGCTGGGGTACATTAGTGTAACTGTTTCTGCAATACTCACACCTCATGTCTGGTTGCAAAGCAGCAGTAAGCCTTAAGGGAGACCAATGGCTGCTTGGTGCCCTGTATCCTCCTGCCCATGCCATGCATCAACTTAATGACAACTTGTGAAGCACAAGCCTCCACCAGTGCCACCTGCATCATTGTGTCCCTCTAGACAGGTCTCTGTAACTGTCACTAAGGCCAGGCATGGTTGCCAGGGAGAGGAGAGATGCTCAGGACCCCTCGTAACCCCAGCGGAGGTCATGCATGGAGCTGCAGGAGAGGTCCTTGGAGGTCCATCAGCAGGGATGTTCCATAAGACACCATAAATGGCTTGAGTTGGGGTGTAACTGAGAGCTTGGCAGGCAAAGACGAGGTCTTGGGGCAGGCAAGGATACAGGAGAGGGATGGCTTGCCCCAGACAAAACACCCATTGAATCCCACCGGTGCTCCTGTCCCTCCATGCTCAGCACCCTGTGGGGTGGGTGGGCTTGGTTGGGATGAGGTCCCGGCTAGCAGGGCTCAGCTGTGCTGGGAGGCTGCAGCTGTCCCAGACACAGCAAAAGGCTCACAAGTGACAGTAGAGGCACGAGGGAGAGAAGGAAATCCATGTGCACCAACGGATCTGGGATTTGGGAATATACCCATTTTTCTTCTTCATCAGCTGGTAAACAGCTGCTGTCTATCTTAAAGCCTTTAGCATGGCAGAAAAAGCAGCTAAACTCTTGAGAATGTGGGTAGAGAGGAGATGTTTGAGCCTGTATGAAGCAGTGTAGGACCCTGGACCATGACCCCTGGGCCATTTTTAAGGGTAAAAATGAAGCAGTGTCACTGGTGTGCTGAACACCTAGCAAGGTAAAAACCATTTCAGCAGCAAGTCTTGGAGCACAGTTGTGTTGTTGCCAAATATTTCAAGACACAAGACCAAATTTTGGTAATTGCTGGATGACCTAAATCCCATTCCTAATTTTGACGTGATGTAAATCTAATAGTTAACCAATGGAATGAAGTAGCCTAAGCTTATTATGGGGCACAGGGTCATACTCATAGCTTATAGTAAATGGGTAAGTCAGGCAACTTAGTGGATAACAATCATGTTCAGGGGTTAGGGTATTGTTAAGAGCTGTTTTGCTAAGATAAGATTTCTGACATCCATCATTGCTTCTGTCAAACCCAAGAGGTTGTGAGCATGATAAGAAGTTGTCGTGGTTTCATTTTGTTAAAAGGCTTTCTTGAGTTTAGCAAGGAGATTCTAGCAAAGATTGATTTTGCAGTGGTGATAATTCCCTCCAAATGGGTAGTATGCCCTATAGCATCTTAATTAACTCTTGCACGACTATTTTGGGAGCCAATTCTGGGAGTTATTTAAGTATTTTCATCTATTATCTATCCATTTATCTTATCTATTTTATCCAAAACCAGCACTCGGTCCAGGCAGGTAGCTATTTCTGCTGCTATAGTTCAGCTGAGTTTGATGGGAGCCACAACTTTCCAAAAGTCACTTTAAGGATCATGGTCAACAGCCTAATGGGGATTTACCAAATTAACCACTCCTTAGCAGAGCTGCATTGGGTTACCATAAACAGGGTAGTTCAGCCCAAACCTCCCTCGCTGAAGGCTTTACCCCTCATTGGGTCTCTGCATCACTCTGGGTCTCCCCATCCTCTCCGGGATGGAGGCAAAAGAGCAAAGCTCCCTCTCCGAAGGGTTCGGATCACATGGGAAAACCGCACAGAGAGTGGAGGTATCTCGGCGTACAAATGTGCGGTGCCTCTTCAAAGCTCCAGCGCAGAAGCTGTTTACACTGTAAATAAACAGACACAAGTAGCGGGTGCTATCCTTTTCCTCACGCTCCGCTCTTCTGGGAAAGAATGGCAGCTCCACAGGTGCTGTGCCCAAGCTCAACAGCAGCAAAACCCTCCTTTTTTTGTTTTTGGGGGGGTGGTGGTGGAAGGGGTCCTCTGAAATAAACTGAGCAAAAATGGGCTGAGGAGGCTGGAAACAGTGAAATAGCAGGACCTCATTTTAAACAGCAGGTTTTCAGATGAGGCATGCAAAGGTGATGGTGGATTTGCTCTGGCCATCCTGTGCCCAGGCATGTTCAGCTCCTCTGCCGGCATGGTCAGCGCTGAGGAGTGCTGGGAAACAGGAGCAATTCAGGGCCGGCTGGCACCATTCGTCCCTCCTGAAGCACTAGTTTCCAGGAGGTGAAAAGCAAACTTCAGATGAGCAACAAGTGAATCATTTACTCTTGTCGGATTGCTAAAAGAAAATCTGGACTGGGATGACAGGTTTAGTGAGTATAAGAGTTATTGCTGCAGGTACCAGGCTGCAGCTCCTTCACACGGGTACAGCTTTTACCCAGGCTGCCAGGGGGTCCTGCATGCAGGACCCTAAAAAGCAGCTCTGAGCATGCTGCAGGGGGGAGGGAGAAAAGTTTTTCCTGAGATTGGTCTGGGAGAGGAAGAAGGAAGGGAAGAAAAAGGCCATGTCTTAGTGATGGGGAATGTGGAGCAGGGCAGAGCAGCATCTGCCCATGGAGAGGGCAAATGGGTGCCCACCTAGTGCCCTCAGCACCCAGCAGGTGAGAAAGCAAGGAGAGAGGCACTGCAGGCTGCTGTCTGAGCAGCTGCTCAGCAGAGGTGCGTAGAGGACCTCCCGTGGGTGACCCTTTCAGCCACAGGAAAGCTCTGCTACATTTCTCAGGGCTTTCAGACCTACCAGTCCCTTTGGCTTGGCCACCCAGCACCCTAGTGTCAGGCATTGAAGGAAGGAAGCAGAGCATGCCCGACCATGAAAGAAGCATGAGACCTTCATACGATCAGGGATGCAGAGCAGCCATTGGAGCTGTGTGCCCGGAGCAAGGTGCTGAGCAGCTCTGTGGGGTCTGGCAGCACCCGGTGGGTTGGGTGGCACTGGCTGGACGGGCGGCTTTGCAGCACTGCTTGGCTTTTGGCCACCTAATGCTCTTTCTCCTCCTGTCCAGCCGTGTGGGATTAAACTTTCCTCTGCCAGGTGCTCTGTGGTTGCGGTAGGGCTTGGAGAGGCTGGGTGGTGGTGGGTGAGAGATTTAAAATAACCCAGGGTGTGGACACCTCTCTGGCAGTCATGTTATAAAATGGCCTGGCTTGCCCAAACAGGTATGTGCCATGTGTCCTCGGCCCTCAGTGGTGGGTACCTCTGGTGGTGGAGTCAGCTGCAGGTGCCCTAATGGTGGCCAAGCCTTGGAGGCTCGTGAAGGACCAACACTCTCCAATGGTGCATGGCAAAGCTATCCTTTCCATGTCTCCAAACAGCAAGGCTTTGGGTCAGGCTGCCCCAGGGCTTTCCGCCAAGCCTTGGAGAGCTGAGGTTGGACTAGACAACCTCCAGAGGTCCCTTTCCACCTGTATTATCCCATGATCTGAGGAATTTCCATATGACTGCAGAAGCAGCTAGATGCACATCACGTGCTGCTCTGTAATGAAGCTGTATCCAAAACTCCTCCAGACAGGGCTTGAATCATACTGTCTCTTGATATAATGACACTACCATCCCAACCAGTGCAACAGGATCCTGTCATAAAACAAACGTTACATGGTAGAAGTATGGGACAGTTAATGCCTAGGTCCAGGGATGGGCTTTCACCAGGAGTCAGGCACCATTGTGTCTCCAGGCATAAGAGCATGGTCCCACTACATCCTGATGGTGTATGGCCAAGCTAGGACATCACACAGGTCTCCCTGCAGCCTGCCCATGCAGCACCCATCCTCCAAACCAGGCTCCAGCCATGGTCATCCCCACCTTTGGGTGCTTATTTCCACCTTGTCTGGTGTCATCTAGTTCTCTCGCTCTTGCCCCAAACCATTTCTATCATGGGGCTGGTTCACAATACCTCAGCTGGGCAACCAAAACTGGTCAGAGGATGAGGTGGGTTGAGGCTATGTGTTCCTGCTATGGGAAGAGGGGAGACAGGGCAGGACGATAGCAGTACAGCCAGGAAAGTGCAGGTGGCTGCTCCTGCTGCTTCTGGATGGATGAGAGGCATAGGGATGGGCAGAGAGAGCTACCAATGGAGGGGGGTCCCCAGCCCACAGCTCCCACCTGCCGGCAGCACAGCATCATGTACCCTGCAGCTGCGAGTTGGGGGCTTTTCACCTGAGCACCCAACTGCTCACATTGCTGAGGCCTCTCTGTCACCCATCCTCAGCACTGCCTTCCCCACTGACAAGGGAGCACTAGCGACGAGATCCCATGTGTTTTTATTTTTGCTAGCTTTGCCGAGATAATTGCCAGCAAACACTGTAGCTTGATAAGCAAAACATTGGCAAGCTGCAATTTCTAAAGCATCTTTAGCTAAATTTGTAGCGGTTGTCTCCAATTTGCAGTCCTGTTTGTGTCTGTGAAGAAGACACACACTTTCTCAGCTCCCTTCTCATGTTCCCACTTGCCTTGCACAGCCATGGAGGTAGAAGGAGGATTCCCCTCACTTTATGCAGCTTGGCTTTGACTGAATAGCTTCCAGTTACCTTGAAACCTAATCTTCTTTTGAACTCTTTTTAAGTCAGTTGCATTCTTGGAAGGAGATGAGCCTGCGAACTTGTATCATCTGATGAGAGAGATAACAGCTCTGCAGAACCTACGCCCGGTAGCAGGCACAAGCCAGAAAACATCTGCACCTGCTCACATAGAAAAAGCACCCAGGTATTAGAGGAGGCAATTTGCCTTTCATGAGTTTGGGGATGTTTATTCCATCAGGGACCTTCTCAGAGGTGTCCTGGCTGCCTGCTTTGGGACAACCGCCCATAGGTCCTGTGTGAGCTCTGGGACATGCTGCAAGACAAATTGGTACCTGAATGTCTCCAGATGAAGACTGTCTTCATAATTTGCTTTTTGGGATGGTCTAGTGCTGGTTCACAGCTGGTGAAAGGGGCTTATGGAAAGAAGCTGAGAGCCCTGCCCCTCCCTGGATACAGGATTCCCAAGCTTTGCTATTCCTCTTGCCCTAAAATAGGAACTGAGCAACAAGATGTGCTCAAAATTAAGCTCTGTCTTCCTTGCCAGTCTAGTTCCCAGTGGCAGCAGCTATCCCATGGCCACCAGTGACCATGGAGGGAGCCCAAGGATCACATAATTTCTAAAGATCACATGTTGGTGACACCTCTTCTGGGGGGGGTCTATAGAGCTCTTCCCATTGTTGTCTCCATACCCTAGTCATTGGGTTAAGTAATGACTTTGAGTACTCTGTCTGGTTTCCTGCACTGATGTACATCCCTATAGGGTCCAAGTGACTCTGATGAGTGTCTGAGCTTCCACCTGAAGGATCTGAGGGTTCAATGTTCAGCTCTTCTCCTCCACATAGAAGCAGCCTGGGGCTGCCTCAGTCTGCTGTTAGCTTTGCATTAGTAAAGTTATCACTGCTAAGAAATGAACCTGAGGAAGCAAGCAAGGCAAGGCAGGGACTACATGAGAGAGGCAACTAGATCTGTTTGCTCTCACCCATTCCTTCACCCATTCTTCCACCCAAACTGGCCACAAGACAAAATGGTGACCACCACCATGGAGCACAGGAGCATCAAAAGAGAGGAGGGCTGGAGAGAGGGACAAAAGCCATTGCATGTAACATCAAGAGGCAGGGCTGGATGCTGAACATGAAGCAACCAACCTACCCAAGGGCGAAGATTTGGGCCCTCGGGACTCCTGCAGGGAGCTGGGATGACACCACCTTTTTCATGTACTTTCTGTGCACCTCCATGGCTCCTTGGATCCTCAGCTTCAAACACAGCTGCTTATCTTCCTGCATTACTCAGTGTTTCCCTATGTGTGCTCTAATGCATCTTCAAAGCACAGCACTCACCACAGTGAACAGACCGGTTGATTAAATTAGAGTGACTTCTAATTGTCAATGGTAGCAACTGAAAGGGCTGGGGAGACGTTTTGGGGTAGCTGGGAATAAAATTGCCCTAAAATTGCTCATTGTCAGAGCCATCCGAGGCGATGCCCTTAACAACTCAGGAGCCTTCTGTAAGGTCTCACCCTTACAGGAGCAGAGGAGCCTCTGCAAGAGCAGACGTGTACTAATGGGTTTTCCTTTTTTAGTAGTGTTATTCCCACTGGGATATTAAAGAGCTACCCCAGAGCATCTGGGCAAACAGCTAATTCCCCTGAAACCCAGGGCGGTTCATCAGCCCAATCCATTCACTCTGAGTTGTTCTCAACACTTTGAATGCCAGATGCAGGTTTCAAATTGTAACAGCAAGGGTGAGTGAGAGGAAGCAACCAGCCCTTTTTCCCCTCGGAATTCCTTTGTTCGTTAAAAAAATGGCAAAAAAGTGCTGAAAATCTAAATTCCAGTTCCAGAAGGTATGTGCAAGCTCTCAGCTGGAGCAAAGCTGGGTTCTTGGCAAAAGCAGGCAGGTCCTGGGCACCTCCTGGCCACTGATGGTGGTCAGGAAGGATTTTTCTTTTTATTACATACATTTTTCGAGCCATGGCATCCCTGTTTATTTTCGGCTTCCTGCAAGACAGCGATGCCTGCCCTCTTGGCCATGGCGGGATGGCATCAGGGCCCCCCGATGACTGGCGAGGAGCCTCTTTGTCAAGTAACCCAATTGGAGTTCTCCCAGTATGTGATGGTCACATGACGGTTGTGGGGCTATGGGAAAGGAGGCGAGTGGGAGTGGGACCGCGGGCTGCCAGAACAGTTCATACAGCCCACAGCGTGCTCCTGCCCACATCTGAGGAGCTGTCGGGAAGGCGAGCGAGAAGGAGGGAGCTGCGGACCAGATGCATTTCTCTGGTGGGCCGTCTCCAGCCTGCAGGCCATCGGGAAGACACGCCTGCACGAACGCTCCCGGCGGTTGCTCTTTGATAGGTGCCGTGAAGCGAGATCGTGCATCGGAGAGAGAGTGGTGGGGTGATCCAGTCCGGGAAGTCGTGTCTATCTTTGTTCTCCTCCTACCTGATTGTGGGATGACTCATCCCCTTCAAACCAGTGAGGCTATTTCTGACACGAGGTGCTACTTGGCGTGAGTAAAGATGGAAAAGCCTGCCCCATAACTTGGATGATAAAAAGGATAATAATTATGCTTTATATAGCAGACTTACAAATAATGGCTTGCTTCTTTGGCTGTTCAAGACCACACACGCTTTTTTTTTTTTTTTTCAGGGGGAGAGGTGTGGGGGGTTAATTTGGGACTTTTTTAGTTGGAACAGGAGATCTGTGTGGTCCCGTAGGCTCCTGTATAATAATTCTTTTAGCTTAATATCTTTTGATCTCCTCTAAGTTATTCATCAGCCCTGAATAACACACTGCTTGACAGTCAGGACTTTTTATTGGTGAAACCATGCTTCATTTTGCCTTCAAACAAAAGCAGGCTCAATGCTGCACTTCCCCAGTTACTGCAGGAACTCATGGGCAGGTGTCGGGTACGTTAGGAGAAAGGGGAAGGAAGGGGAGGAAGAAAAAGGAGAGAGGTCAACAAAGAAAGGTACAACCTAAAGGAACAAAAAGAAAAAAACAACAAAAAAACAACAACAACAAAAAAGAGTGGTGCTGGAAAGGTAACAACCAGTAAGAGTTTGGTGGTTTTTTTATCCATTTAAATAAAAATAAAAAGGGAAAGAAGGGCTGAAGTGAGGGACAGGTAAAGGGGAGTTAGTTCAAGTCACCCTGAGGCATCCAGTGGCCCTCTGCTCCAAGTCTTCACAGGGAGCAGACGTTGGGCATGGCGGAAATTGGAGTCTGGAGGAGAAAGTGGCCACAGCTGAGGAAGCAGGTTGAGGTGCTCAAGTCCAGGGAACCAGATTGTATCATCCTGCAAAAGCTGTCAAGTTGAGGAAGGCACAAGTGAAGACCACCTCCAACTGAAGAACAGCCAGGCTCCCTATATTTGAGAAGGGGGGAAAGTGGTCTGTCCCACTAAGCCCTCTGGCCTGGGATCAACAGCATGGTGAGTGCCAGAACATCTCCCAAATACCAGGAGGGACAGTACATTTTTACAGCATAAACTTTTTTGAGACTTGAAAAGTGCTGTAAGGCTTTGGAGTGGACACAGGGCATGGCAAGTTCCTCTGGAGGAGATGGGTGCTGCCATGAGCTGGAGGGAAGCAGGGACCCAGCTGAGAGCAAGCAAGCAGTGACCTGTGCAGGAAAAGATCAGCTGCAGGGAAGGGAGATCATTAATGGGGCTCCTTGAGGATCAGAGTCGGAAATCATCTCACATCCTCCCTGGTGACTTCAGCACAAAAAGCAACAGCATGTTGATAAATCAGCTGATCTCAAAAAATGGGGGAAGAAGGAAAGGCATAACCAGTCTGGAAAAAGACACGCATAGCAGTCCAGAAAAACTGTCTAACTAACTCCAACAACAGGGACACCAGGAGTGTGGTGGCACTGAATAGCACAGAAGGCAAGCCGACACATTTAGGGTGACATTCATCTAAACTTGCATTGGCCATCTGAAAGTAGTCCAAATGCACTCTATGGCCAGTGCAGAGAGAAATGCAGGTCCAGATGGTAGTCTTCTCCACCTAAAATGTGTGTATGATTTTTCTATGGCTAAAGTTCATGGCAGAAATTAAGCTTTCCAGTAGGAAGCAGCAATAATAGCTGTTGCTGTACATATACTATGTATGAGAGCATCATGCCAGCCAGTATAGAACAAAAAAACTGATGCTTGCTCTAATACATGGTTTTCCCTATGGAGAGGCACAGGTGATGCAGGACAGGGCACATGGCAGGGTGCAATCACAAAGATGTGGAGCCCTGAGGACATTGCCAGCATCTCTGCAACATCCACTTTAGGAAGAGATGGTCACACAATGGTGCTTGCCAGAACTGGGACATGGGAGTGCGGGAGACCACAGCAATACAGCAAGGAGCTGGCTACCCCAGGTGGTGGCAGGAGATGGCTAACCAGCTTGGAGTTGGCTGCTGGCGCGTCCCCAGATCACAGCAGTAGAGATTTTGAGTTTCGTCATCGAGTCTAGTTGGAACAGAGTGGTGATAATCCGTCCTCGGGCCTCCTACCAGTACTGCTGTAATGTCTGAGGAACAATTATTCCCTGGCAAATTTGGAAGAGGGAATGACATTTCCAAGGCCTCTGCATCTCATGTGATACTGTAGCCCCTACTTCATCCATCCCAGCCGGGAAGGATTTCAACTCCATTAATAGCTGAAGGATGACATTTCCCTTCCGTCCCTCTGGGTGCCCATGTTTATCCTGTGGTGTACAAAGACATCAAAAGAAAGTGAAAGGAAGGCCATCTAAAGGCATCTGTAATGGGGTCACCTTGGTTCTGACCTGGGCGACCTGCTGTTGCCAGGCTGGAGATGCCCCCTTGTGAGAGCAGAGATGCTGGGAGATACCTCTGCAGCTCGCTGTCCACCACATGTGTCTGTCCATGCTGAGACCTATCTCCAAGGAGAGTCTTGGGCTAACAGCAGAAAACATCAAGCCATTTCTGATGCCTGGGAAGAAAGGGAATAGATACAGAGGTCAGAAATACAGTCCCAGTGAACTGTGGCCACCATTGGCGAGCTACCCAAATCAGAGTTTCTCTCTCCAGGTTTTAACTCCATCCTTGCAGCACAGTAGACAGGTCAAAGCCTGCTTTGAAGCGAAACCCAGGCTGTAACCTATATGCCTGGGCAGGCATATGGCCAGGTTCACACCGTGCATTAACCCTGGCTCTCAGGGCTTGTGTGTGGACAGTCTGGGTGAAAGCTTTGGTGGAAGAGTCAAAGCTGCGTGGGAAGGGTGCTCCTCAGGAAAGGGGCCAGCGGTGCAAAGTCTGCGGTGTAGCCAGGTGGCAAACACTGGCGAGCAAACTGATGAGAGCAAAAGCGGTCTAGCACTGGCAAGTGGGGCCAGCGAGCAGGAACCGGGACTGAGATCCTGCACGGGGATGGCTGTGAGCAGACTCACTCCAGCCAAGCCCCTGTGTTGCACCCCCCAGATGCGGTGCTTTGGCAACGCCAGCCCACGCTGATGCTGGGACAAACCAAACAGCGAGCAAGACAGTCGCAGCATCCAGACGCCAGCAAGAGCAGGGCTGTGCTCTGCTTGCTGCCCTGTGGGGGCTTTGCAAACCAGCCTCACTCTGCACACACTGCCTCATCCCAGGGCTACCTGGGAGCAAAGTCTTTATGAAAGTGCTGGAAGGGGGAAGGCAGAAAGGCAGAGCTGCTAATGCACAGCCTGGATCTGGGAAACCTGCAAGGTTATTGGTATTACTATTTTGGTTTGGGCTGGAAAATTAAAGATAAAGAACAAAGTGTGATATTTAGGTGTGGGTTAGAAAGGAACAGTAAATAATGGGCAAGAATGTAGCCAGGAACTGGATGATTTACTATGACAAATGACAAAGGCAGCTGAAGGCAGGAGAGAGCCATGAGTCTGGGTCTGAGCGGCAGAAGGAGGGATGAAAAGCAAAGCCAGGGCTGAGCATGCATGCTGGCA
This sequence comes from Pandion haliaetus, assembly GCA_013401275.1. Taxonomy (NCBI): domain Eukaryota; kingdom Metazoa; phylum Chordata; class Aves; order Accipitriformes; family Pandionidae; genus Pandion; species Pandion haliaetus. The sequence continues at coordinate 114,613 of VYZV01010847.1, forward strand.
AACATGTTCGTGCCCTTCAAATGCAACAAGCTACAGCCAGGATCCTGGTGCTCATTTTCTATGGGGAGCTTGAGAGTAGTGTTGAGGTGTGGGGGCTTGAACTGCACCTGTAAGGATTGAAGATAAACTGAGCGATGGGTTCAGTGTCGGGGACAGTCCTGGCTCAGCATTCCTAAGACTCTGCTCTGAAAGTGGTAGAAATGCACACAAGGAAAATTGAAGCTATGACTAAAATCTGCCGCTCCTGTCATCGTCAGGGACTACAGAAAATTATTTTTAACCTCAGCTGAGAAGCAGACTGTTTGGCTAAAAATCTGTTGCCTTAAGAGAGGTGTTGAGATGCACTCAAGTATCCCCTCCAGCCCACAGCTGCTGCTCCAGGAAAGCCCCAGTCTCCTGTGGACACATAAGCCAGCCCTTAAGGATATCTCAGACAACCCAGCACCTCTCAAATGGCCTCAGGTGCCACACGTGGTTGACAAAATTTGGCCCTCAGAGTCAGTAGAGACGCTGGAGAGAGCTCACATTTTATTATAGACTCTATTGTATAAACATTCCCAAATTTAGGGATTTATGCCTCAATTCTGAGTCCAAATAGGTTCAGAGTAACTCCAAGCTCCAACTGGGGAATCTTTTTCCTGCTCATTACCGAGCTGCAAGCTTTCTCGGCCATAACGGTGGCTGCTAGCAACTGTCTCTTGCACAAGCAAGACACAAGGCTCTTAAGCAAAGCAAAATTCATATATGCAACACTGATAAATCCTCACAAGATGACAATGGAGTCGATGGGTCAGACAGGTCACATTTCCATATGGTGTAAATCAGCTTCGCTACATTCAGATGAAGGCAGTCACATCAATTTACACCTGCTGGAGAAGTGGACCCAACAAACTTGATAGAAAAGCTATTTCATCTGTCATGACTTCATTTTGCAAAGCAGGTCGCAGGGCAGTTTATTGAGTGCAATGTTCAGATGCAATATGATAAGGCACTTCCATGCCTGGAAGAAACACCTGTCTAGAGGGATTTTAATAATGACTGCCTTGCAAAAGGGTCGTACTGTTGGACGGCAAATGTCCTCATTCAGTCTGTGAAGAATATCTGCATTTAATCCTGGTGCACCAGTTTTCCTGTTAAACCAGACTCCTAGGAAAGACTAATGCGGAAGAAGATGCAATCAAGGCAAGCTGGTGGAAAGATAACCCATCAATTACCCAGTGGCTTGGGATATTCCTTCAAAGGCCCATTCAATTAGACATCTGATTTGCATGTCTTTCCCATTTGCTGTAGGTACTCATTAGGGGCATTTAAATACAACCCTGACTGCAGCCCCACAAAGCCTTGGGTGGATGCTTTTGAGAACCTCATTTTAGTTTATCAGAGTTGTCAGAAGTTGCAATTACTGTAGAGCAAGAAACAAAGTGCTTTATCGCCCCTTTGAATCTGCTGGGATTAACATCTCCCCCTTGCAAAAATAAGTGTCTTTGCAGTCTTTAAAGATCCCAAAGATCAAGATCTCTTAACTCCCATCAGAAAGACAAGCACAGTGACCCCCAAACTGACTCTACCAGACTGATGTGTGGCTCAGCTAACAGCACCTTTTCCCCCCTTTTTAATAGATTTGTACCCAAGTAATTGGTTGCCACCTTGGTCCATCTCGACTCATATCACAGTTCAGACTAAGCCAGGGACAACTGTTCTCCCTTCAGCAAGAGACCAGGGCTGGGTCCTGCCTTTCCTTGGCTGCAGTATCTTGGTTTTTTGTCAGTGGAGAGAGGACCGCCCTGCAGTCCCCACGCAACAGGTCTGTCCTGTCCTCCTGTCCTCCCTCCCTGACCTTTGCTGCTCTGTCCGAGCCTTGCACTCTCCCTCCCAGCTTTTTAGGCTGAGCTGCTATTTCAACATCATCTGAGCTGAATTAAGACCAGATTGACATGTGGACCCCCATCCAGCTGTGGTCAGATGCTCAGCTGAGAATTTGGATTCTCAGATAGGCAGCACAACCCCACCAAGCTTGGCCTATGGTTGGGACTTTCACGCTGCCTCTCTCCTATGTGGGTGCTAATCTCTACCAAGGCCAAATCTACCTGGAAACTGCCCAGGAGTCTATTTTCATATAAGATGTATGAATCGAAGGTCCTCAAGTCTGCCTTCCCCCCCCTGAAAATTTGCCCGAAGTTGGCCCAAAGCTTCAAAGATTGCTGTGGAAGGAGAGGGTTGAGAGCTGATAGATCCTTGAGGAAAACAGCTAAAAAAAAAATCACCCCTCCCTTTCTCCTTCCCCCCTTTGGCAGAGCAACACAAGCAGACGTGGTGTAGACACAGCTGTACCCGCACGCAAGGGCTTTGGTCAGCGTAGCATGTGTTATCGTGGGAGGTAGTGCAGCGAAACACGCTCTGGCAGGAGAAATCCTTGCAGCATTGGCCCAGCCTTGGTCAATATTTGTCCTGAGTTTGCACGAAGACAGCTCTGAGGTTAGCGAGGACAACTACATGTCCCCATGCGTGCCAGGCGAGGAGACCTGGGCAGGCACAAGGGCTGTGCATCTCCTCCAAACGCAGCAGAACCCTGTCCCCAGCAAGGCAGGATGTGTGCTGGAGGAGGCATGAGAGAGAAACCAGGGGTGACCCCAAAACCCCGTCCAGCCTAGCCCCACCAAAGCTTTCATGTCCCCCTTGAGCACCAGCACCCGAAACACAAACAAAAAAGCAGACGGTGTTTTAAAAGAAGAAAACCATGTTAGCCTTATCCCAGCCTTTGATTTCTGCTTGGATGTTCTTGTACAAAGTATAAAGGTAGTGTCTCTAATGAGATTACATATTATAGTCAGTGAGGAGCTGTTAAAGGGCTGTTTCTAATGGGATTAAAATGTATAGCACCCAGTTATAGCCGTAATTGCATTACAGCCCTAAGGAGAGCCTGTAGTGTAAACTGAAGGCAGGTCAGGGATTCGGTGCACGCTGCTTCGCTTCAGTATCTCCTGAGCTGCTTCCCTGTTTTTCCTTTTTTCCCTTGTCTTGGATGAAGAACAAAGAGGGAGAAGATTTAGCAGAGTGTCAGGAAGTGACTGGAGGCTAATCCCTCCACTGACACTCCCCAGCACCAGGGGGAAGTAACTGAGATCAGCCAAATTGGCATATCAAAAGCCTTCTAATTATGTCACTGGTGGCTTGAGCCAATTCCTAACATTCTTATTCATGGAGTTTCCAGCACAAGAAAACCCTTCTCAATCTGAGCTGCTGTTGTGCAGAAGGTAGTGTCATGGATGGGTTTTCTCTTCATTGGTGCTGGGGATGGCAGGATGGCTCCCCACTCATGGGCTGCAGCCCTGTGTGATGGCAGGACATAGCGGGGCATCTCCCAGTTGCTTTTGTGCAGCAAAATTTTGTCAGTGTAAATGTATTATCTGAAAAATAAAATCAAATCCCTCCTCCCCATGCACTTGTACTTTGGCCATGGAGAGCTGTGGTAAGCTCGGCCCAGCTTTTTTGAAAAAATGATGGTGTGACAGGAGAGATCCTGCCTCCTGCATGTCCACCCAAGGTTGTGCTGCTCAACACCAACCCCCACACCACCAAACCCCACTTGCGCACCGTGCAGTGACCTTCTGGTGCTAAACCTACCAGGGCCAGTGTTGAAGTAGCTGAAGTTCAGCTCCAGCTCACGATCTAGCTCTTAAAAAGATGCTCTTCAGCAGCTCCTTGCCCCAGGTTTGCATTCTTTGCTGCCACCCCAGTGCTAGGAATGGCTAGGGTCCATGCCGGATGGCATGTAGGATGTGCCCACGGCAGTCAGAGGTGAGGACGAGCCAAGGACCCAGGGCATCCTGGCAGCCGGTGTCTGTCCTACCTGTTTGGCCACACGCCTCCCTTTAAACAGGGACAGCCAGCTGGCTCGAAGGGTGTGAGTTTAAAGCAGTAATAATACTCAGTCCATAGGTAGCACTTTTCATCTGCAGCCTCAAATCTCTTGACAAATATTGCTCTCAGTAGCAGAGATCTGAAAAGAACAAAGGAATTGGGTCTGTGCCCATCTTGCTCCTTTAAAATATGCAAAGAGGGCCAGAAATCACTTTGTTCATGTTAGATTTTTTTCTTTTTTTCCTAAGGTATTAGAAATGCAGATCTTCATGACTCATGAGAAAACAGTACATCCATATCATGGAGCAGATACTGAGCAGGTGACACTTGAGCAAACAGGGAACTGATTTGTTCTCAAGCTACTTAAATCACTACCTTTTGTACCTTTCTGTTGTTATTGTTGTTGCAACTCAAGAGCCTGCAAAACACTTGGGAGCAAAAAGACTTCTGGTAAATCCTCAGCACAGCACTGGCACCGGCACCACTCGGCAGAGCTGAGATGCTCTGACCCTGCTGAGATGTTGGCGCTGCTGTGCCCAGCAGTGCTTGAGTCACACATGAGTCGTGCAGGGTATCCAGCCAGGGCACGGGGACACCAGGGCTTTGAAAAGCTTTCAGTGCCCTTTACCTTTGGCACCTCTGCAAGGCTGGGATTCAAGTCTGTGTTTGAAAGTAGCACACAGAGGCTTCAAGTCTATTGTCCTGGAAAGCACGTTTTTTGGCTCTTTTTTTAACGATGCAGCAAAGCGTCAGCCCATGTGGGACCAGCACCCAGCTCCTTGAACAGTATCTGCCCTCATCAGCAGGCACTCCTGCCTCCAAAGCCACCTTCCTTTAACCCTCCTGAGACACATCCCTGGGAAACACCCCTCACTGGCTCCAGCATTCCCAGCACAATGTGGGACCAACAGTGCAACTGGGGAAGGGGTGATGATTCACGTGCCGAGGGTCTGTTAGACCCACAGCCTAATGGCCCAGCAGACCTGGAGATGCAGGTGGTGTCTCCAGGCTCCCTCTACCCTCCCTGGGCCCCAAATGGGAAGGCAAAGCTCTCCCAACCTACGCAAGGCAGGGCAAAAATCTGGCACCCGCTTACTGCCCCGCAGCGCTCGATCAAAGGGGCTCGGTCCAGGGAAACGTGCGGAGCAGAGCGTAGTCCCGAGGTGGCTCTTGGGGAGTGTGGGAGTGAAACGGGGGGTGCCAGCCATCAGTGGGGCATCTGGGCTCAGGGGGTCCCTGCTAATGTTGAGCAGAGACGAGCTCCGTCTTCCTTGGCAGCGGGAGCAGGGATGGAGAGGGGATTGATTGCAATGGTCCTGGGAAGCCAGCAGTGGGGACAGATGTCTCCTGAAGCCACCAGGAAGGTGGCCAGACCAGTGTCCTGGCACACATTTTTAGCAGAAGACAGCATGGACCATGGCTCAGCCATGTCCCAATTTTTTTCCAATTAACATTGGCTGTTTTTCTAGCCCACATGCTTGGGACGAATACAAGGTAAATGAATAACATATCCCCTCTTGCATTGCAGAACTGGTGAGATGAGAGGATATAAGCTCCTGCCTGCCCCAAATCCCATCACTGCTTCACTGCAGGAACGTTACAGCCAGGAGTGGGGCTCATGACATTGGGGACATGTGGAGCCCTTTCCCCAAGAACCTCCTAGCTAATAAGGCAAGACAGGGATGGGAGAGGAAAACAGGCTTCAGAAACAGGAGGTAGAGACACCTGACACTGAGCGCTGAGCCGCACTGTCGGCCCCATCTGTCCATCTGTCTGCCTGACCTCCTGAGAGTGGTTACCATTCTGGGGTGAGATGGCAGGGGGGACACCTCCTTTCCAGCACAGACTCCCAGCACAAGCCCTCCCTCCTCAACTGGAGCCCTGCACCAGCGCTCAAGCTGGAGATGCTCGGGTCAGGGGGACACTTTTCCACCCCTTTCCCCTGGGTAAGCTGGAGCAGAAAGGAGCCACCCTGGCTTCCAAGAGCCAGCTCCCTTGAGATGCTGACAGGCAGAGCCGGGAGCCTGGCCAGGGGCTGTGTGTGCCAGATGCACGCTCCATCCCCTACCCCAGGCTCCGTGTCCAACTCGCCTCCCCCAGCTACAGCATCACCTGCCTGTTTATACGGGAGATTTGAAAGCTGTTACCTCCAACTCTTTTTATACCTTGGACTAATCTAGATACTGTTAATGATATTTACTTTCAAGACGCTCACCTTAGATTGGCTTTTCAACATCTAAATTAAGCGTTCCATCCCAGTCTTTGATATCATGACGGCACTTCAGCTACCTTTGATCATATCTACTAAGTATTCTCATTAGTAATCAACATTACTTACTTAAAATAAACACATGTTTTCTTGAAGCTTTGTGGTTACACTTAATCAGCCGCAAAAATTCCCCTTAAGATGGTTTGTATCGTTCAAGGGCATTTGCGTCCATAACCCTGTAAATAGTCGTTGTTTTCCGTGCGCTCTCCAAAATGCTGTCTGCCGAGATCTGACTTTCCATTAAAAGGATTTTATATCCGTAACACACACC